>NW_021025425.1:1866303-1876686 GCF_004153795.1 Camellia sinensis
CTAAGTACTGTGCATATCACCAGCAGCACGGTCATGATACTGACCAATGTTTCAGGCTGCGTCACGAGATTCAAGACCTCGTTGACAAAAATGTGATTCTACCTCCAGAGAAACCTAACGTCACGACCAATCCACTCCCTACACACAACCAAGCTCCACCTCCCAAAAGAGTCAATCTTATCCAGACTGAGGTCGTGTCTTACGATCCTAGCATCTATATTACTCCTATCCATCTGCCTAAACCGGAGGTGCTCCTTCCCGATTGCACTGATTTCTTGTGCATATTGGACATCTCTACAACCCAACCTGAGCCAGTGGTGGCGACTGTGGAAGACAGCGCAACAAAGGTTGCAGAGGAGGATGGAATGGTTGAGACAGGGTTTGAGCAGTCTGGAAACTTTGCTAGGGAAACCTACGACCCAAGTGAGTATATCCTGTCAGTGGGCCAATCTGAGCTAAGTGTAGGGCTGCCAGAAAAAGCAGAACTATGTGTGATTCAGGGGGATAGATTTGAACAAGGAATGGACAATCTGGTGGCTGTAGAAGAGGGCCTTGCCAACCTCCAGTTCTTCAGTGACCAAGGATCAGGGGATGCGGCAGTCAACTGGCTTGAATATGAGGAGTCGGGTGAAGTTACTGGATGGTTAGATGATCAACCAGACATTATAGAATTTCAACCAGAACAAGGCCAAGCAGGGGCGAGAGTACCAGTGATGGCCGGAAGGGCCGAAAGTCAGAGTGCATTGCCGGAGAGCGCCGGTACAAAGAATTTCGCTCAAGACAGAAGCATTGTGAATATAGGGAAAGTTGAACAACAAACTGCACTGACGCAGGTAGAACAACAGGGTCCTGAGAGAACCGGGAAAGCCAAAATCCATGAGGGGATCGAAAGTGCTGTGGCCACAAGAACAGAGGATGTTGTGAGCATGCAGGCTGAAAGTACTGTGAGTACAAACATGCCCGAGCCAGACAAGTGCTTTTTGAATGCCAACAGAATGTGGTGGGAAGATGATGACTTATGTCTTGCCCACACAGACGAAGACTGGGGAAGCAATCAACCAGATGACACCTGGTACCTCGATGAGGTTGATCACATGACCAGAAGCGGGCGGTACTTCAAGCCCCCGCACCCAGACCAACCTGAGGCATCTGGGAAGGACAAAGAAGCCAAGAGACAGAAAGAGAAGCAGATCGAAGAGGAAGCTGTACTGAAACAGCTAAAGAAGATACAAGCAGACATCTCCATCTGGGGACTGCTTATGGCATCGCGAGTACACAGACAGGCTGTCTTATCTGCCATGGACAAGGCCAAACTCTCTATAGATACTACACCAGAACAGCTGGTTGGGCTAGTTTTTCCGGGAGGAGGTTCCCCGGCATTAACCTTTTCAGACAAAGAACTACCACCTGAGGGCACAAATCACAACAAACCCCTCTTACGTTTTCCATGGAATGTAGAGACAAGTGGATACCCGGTGGTACTTGTTGATACGGCCAGCCATCAATGTCCTGCCCAGCCAGAACCACCGCGTATGCAAATCGGTTTACAAGCTCGCAAGACTTCCTGCCGACTTTTCTCAGCGTGATCAGAGCATATGATAAATACTAGCAGGGAGTGATGGACTGTCAAAATTCAGACCCAGGTTGGTCCCGGACAACACAACAATTGAATTCCATGGTCTTGGACGTTCCCCGCCAAACCTTCCAATCTATCTCTTCGGGGGCGACCGTGGTTGCACAAGTAAGGCAGCCTCTTCCACTGTTACATCAGCATGTTGAAGTACCCTCACGGGAAAGGGGTAGCTATTGTTTTCGGGAATTCATCAATCCATCCGCCGCCGGAAGTGTCCACACCAGTCTTGGAAATCGAGCATGGCACTGAGGATGTGTTCTTATCAGGGTTCACTTTGGCTGAGGCTCGAGTGGTGTAGAATATTATGGCTGTGAATGAGGGGGTGTACCTTAGTGCTCAATCCGTCTACCTCATGAACAAGTTACAACACATCCCCGGGATGGGATTGGGAAAGAGCGGCCAGAAGGGCGTCGCAGCATTGGCCGAAGTGCCGCACAATCCGCATACCTTTGGCTTGGGTTATCTGCCCACCAAAGAGGACTGGGTGAGGAAGGGTAAAGAGATGGCTGGGAGAGCCAGAGCAAAGAAGGCAGGGAAGCCTTTCGAGTTGATGCATAGGCCCATTCAGGGTACCCTAAACGGACGCTTTGTCTGGGAGGGGGAGGACTTTCCATTTTGTGGCTTCCTAGAGCCATGGCTGAACGCGGAGAGGAAGCGCGTGCCTGGTTTCGAGATCTTCTTCGACCTGTAACTATTCGGGGATGACGTTGCCGAAGAGCAGACGGACCCATCAGCTGAGGTTGAACAGTGTAAGAAAGTGCAGTCTGAGGATATCGAACTTGAAATGGGGGTAGCACAGGCGTGTCTACTTTCAGATCCTCCGATCGACCAGGAGTGCTTGGGGGATAACTTCTCGGTATGCGTGATCAGGGATGAAACGACTGCGGGCCTACCAGTAACTATTTTGGATGCATCTGTCGCACCCTCTCTCACTTGGCAGTACGAGGAGGGGTTTTTGTCCAGCAGCGCCGGGTCAGGTAGTGAGCCGGAATCTAGTTCCACCGAATCTTGTGAGTCGGAATCAGGTTCTAGCTCGACTGAGTCTGAGTCTGGTAATCCTGGGGATGATAACCTGGATGCCACAGTTATGTCCAGGTCGTCTTTTTCTTTCTTGTTTGAGTCTGTTGTAACCGAGAATTCGAACGATTTGGATGTGCTTAATGAGAATCAAGTAACTGTGGTTTCTGAGTACTTTTCTGTGCCCTTAATTTACAGCATAAACTCAGACTTTCAAAATTTTGATGAAAACGACGAGGAAGAAATTCCTCCGGTTTTGCAACGTTTAATTGAGTAGGAGCAGGAGAGATTTGTCAAACCCTTAACGGATGAAATCATTACCCTGAATATTGGTACTGAGGAGGACCCGCGGCTAGTCCAGATCGGGTCCACGTTGTCTTCAGAGGAACGCGAGCTCTTAGTCGCTTTATTAAAAGATTTCAAAGATGTTTTCGTGTGGTCCTACGAAGACATGCCTAGGATCGATCCTGAGATTGTACAGCACAGGATCCCCCTCGACCCCGAGGCCCAACCTGTCAAACAGAAACTCAGAAGGATCAGCCCGGACTGGGCTCTCAAGATTAAAGAAGTGGTCACCAAGCAAATCGATGCAGGCTTCCTGCTAGTGTCCGAATACTCGACTTGGTTGGCCAACATCGTCCCAGTGCCGAAGAAGGATGGCAGGATCCGGGTGTGCGTGGATTTCAGGGATTTAAACAGAGCTAGTCCGAAGGACGACTTTCCCTTACCGCATATTGATGAGTTGGTGGATTTCACAGCAGGGCATGCTTTGCTCTCATTCATGGATGGCTTCTCAGGGTACAATCAGATAGTAATGGCACCTGAAGATCGGGAAAAGACTGCATTCACCACCCCGTGGGGGAGATACTGCTACAGAGTAATGCCGTTTGGGTTGAAGAATGCCGGAGCCACTTATCAACGGCCGCGACCACAATATTGCACAACATGATCCACAAAGCGGTTGAGGTATACGTGGACGACATGATTGTCAAGTCCAAAGAAAGAGAGGGCCACTACACCGCCTTACAGAAGTTCTTCCAAAGGATCAGGGAATTCCGGTTGCGGCTAAATCCTCAGAAGTGTACGTTCGGCGTTACAGTGGGAAAAATACTGGGATTTCTGATTACACAAAGGGGCATCGAGGTCGACCCTTCAAAAATCAAGGCCATCTTAGAAATGCCACCACCAAGAACTGAAAAGGAGGTGCGAGGCTTTCTGGGTAAAGTGCAATTCATAAGACGGTTTATCTCGAAATTAACCTTGACTTGTGAACCACTTTTTGGTCTCCTGAAGAAAGGAAAGAAATTCCAATGGGACGGCCGATGCCAAGCTGCTTTTAAACAGATCAAGAAATACTTACAGAACTCGCCCGTGTTGTCACCACCAGAGCTGGGAAAATCATTGATATTGTACCTTTCAGTGACTGAGACTACAATGAGCTGCATGCTCGCACAAGAATCAGAGGATAAGGTGGAGAGGGCCATCTACTATCTGAGCAAGAAGATGTTGGATTACGAGACCCGCTACACTCCGCTGGAGAAGGCTTGCTTAGCTTCGGTATGGGCTACTAGGAAGCTGTGGCACTACCTGTTAGCTCACTCCGTAATGTTGGTTTCACGACTCGATCCCATCAAATATCTTTTCAAGAAACCAACACTTACGGGTAGGCTAGCTCGTTGGCTGCTGTTGCTCTCCGAATTCGATCTGAAATATGTAACACGCAAGTCAGTCAAGGGAAGAGCAGTGGCAGAGTTCTTAGCCGATCATCCAGTCGAAGGAGGTGAAGCAGTTGAGTACTTATTCCCCGATGAAGCCATTTTGCACATCGACGACGAATATTGGGCGATGTACTTTGACGGAGCATCAAATCAATACGGGTATGGGATAGGAGTGTTGCTGATAGCACTCGACAATTTCCGTATCCCTCTAGCCTTCAAACTCCGGTTCAAAGTCTCGAACAATGAAGCAGAATATGAGGCATGCATTGCCGGTCTAGAAGCAGCCCTGGAATTAGGGGCAAGACGGTTGGACGTCATCGGTGACTCGAACCTTGTTGTGTCTCAAGTAAAAGGAGACTGGAAAGTCAAAGAAGAAAAGATGATGATGTATCACCAGACCTTGGACTTGTTAATTCCTAGGTTCGAGAAGCTAAACTTTGTTCATCCTCCAAGAGAGAACAACAGGTTCGCAGATTCTTTAGCAACTCTATCTTCTATGATAGACATCCCGTTCGGAGTCCGGATGCGTCCAGTCATCATTGACCATAAATTTACGCCAGCCTATAAGTCAATTGCTGCTATAGATGAGGTTCAGGACGAAAACCCCTGGTATTACGACATTTGGAACTTCTTGGAGAAGGAAGCATATCCGCTAGGGGTAAATGCCAAAGACAAAAGGGCAATCAGAAGAATGGCCATTTAGTTCATCATCTGTGGGGGTAAGCTGTATAAGAGAGGTCATCTGGGAATGCATAAGTTGTGTGTTGATCCCGAAGAGTCGAAACATCTAATAGAAGCCATCCATGGAGGGGAATGCGGTGCACACATGAACGGAGTAATGTTAGCACGGAAGATCCTCAGACAGGGTTACTATTGGTCCACCATGGAGGAGGATTGTGTTAGTTTTGTTCGGCGATGCCACAAATGTCAGATCCATGCAAATCACATGAATATCCCGCCATCGAAACTGTACAACATGACTTCGCCATGGCCGTTTTCAGTTTGGGGAATTGACGTGATCGGGGCTGTCACTCTGAAGGGGTCGAATGGGCATTAGTTCATCCTCGTCGCGATAGATTATTTCACAAAGTGGGTTGAGGCCCAGTCTTATGCGGTGTTGAAGGCGTCGCATGTTGCGAAGTTTACTGTCGCTATGGGGTCCCAAACGAGTTCATTTCAGATAATGTTTCCCACTTCAAGAAGGAAGTGATTGACTTGTTGGAGAAATACAACGTGGCTTTCCATAAGTCATCTACATACCGGCCGCAAACCAACGGAGCGGTCGAGGCCGCCAACAAGAATATCAAACACATACTGCAGAATGGTGGAAACCTACCGGGATTGGCCAGATAAGCTGCCATTTGCTCTGTGGGGCTACAGGACTTCAATTAGAACTTCTACCGGAGCGACTCCGTATTCATTAGTTTATGGAATGGAGGCTGTTCTACCTATCGAGATTGAGGTTCCGTCATTGCGAGTATTGGCTGAGTGTCAGATAGCCGAAGCAGATTGGCAGCAGGGCAGGTTTGAGGAACTCATGCTTTTTGATGAGAGGAGACTGAAAGCACTGTACCATGTTCAAGGTTATCAGCACAGAATTGCCCGGGCTTTCAACAAGAAAGTTAAGTCCAGGAATCTAAAGGAAGGAGATTTGGTGCTCAAGGACAACCGAGCTCCCATCCACGACCCAAGGGGCAAGTTCAGACCTAATTGGACTGGTCCCTATATCATCAAAGCTATCTGGTCAGGTGGAGTTGTGGTTCTGATGGACCTAGATGGCCTGGAATTTTCCCAACCGATCAACATGGACAAGTTGAAGAAATATTACCCCTGAGAGGCTCGCTAGGCCGAAAACCCGAAAGGGCGACCTAGGCAAAAGTTAGAGCACAAAAAATTGGAAAATATAAAAACTGAGCTCGCAAGGTTGAAAACCCGCGAAGGGCGACCTTGGCAAAAGTTAGAGCGTAAAAGGAAAGTGAAAATACTCGAGTGAACCTAAGCCTGAACTACGTAAGGCTTGATTCCCATCTTTGGGATACGTAGGCAACTTCATCCTGAAGTTCAGCCATAAAGTTTTCCCCGATCAACTTTGTCCATTTCGACCATCTCAGATCATCTTTATCCATCAGCATTTATCGCAATCTCCGGTGCAGTGCTATTCAGACAAGGGGCAACTTTCCGTTGCCACACGGTGTCGCGGTACTATTCAGACTAGGGGTAACTTTCCAGTTGCTAGGATCTGGGGTTGTGCATCTCAGTGACAGATCTTAGGCATGTCCAGTTCTGATCGATATCGAAAATGGTTTTGAAAAGTCTAAATAAAAGTTGACTTTGTTCAAATTAATCTCTTTACAACTAAGACCATTTTTTGACCAAAGCAAAAAAATTTCAGTACCACAACCTTCAATTTCATTGATTTCAAAACAGAGTTCTCCTACTCTTGCATACAATCGAAGTTGCTTTTTATTACATTCATAAAGAAAACTTGAAAATACTAATAAAGCAATAAATTCGGGGCATAGTCAAGTCAAGTATCCCTGCGCCCCCTCCCAGAGTTGGTCGAAGCCTCTGATGCCAAGCTGGGCCCGACCTGTGCCTCCTCATTAAGCCAGTCCCAACACTCATCAGACAAAGTGCAACTGAAAGTAGGAGCAGGGACCAGGAGCTCTCTAGTCCTCCATGCTGTGGTATATTGGGCAAGCTGTGCACCTCGGACTGGGAAAGCAGCCGGATACTCAATCCCCTCTGGCAGGAAAATTTGATCATGACCGAACTGGCGCAGGAATCGGAACGGAAAGTAGAACACATAGTGGATCAGACCAATCAACTGGATCCCGATCAGCCGGGACGTGCCATAGCTCATTGCCGGGAGATTGAGCCAAGGACAACGCCAAGCAATGCGACCTGCAGACAAATTGCACATCCAGTCAAACCACCACCTTTCATCAGGGGCATCGACTAGGCGCTGTCGAAAGAAATAGCCTCGAGTTGAGTAGGCTGGGCAAGAGTCCACAACCTGCAATTTGTCCATCAACCATACCTGGGGAGGGATGAAAAATGAGAGAATAAAGAATAGAGAGATGTACGGTGAGAGAAAAGTGAGAAAAGGGTTTTTGTGAGAAAAACCGAGCCTGAGGGCCGAGTGATGTGAGCAAATACATATGTAAGATTGGGTGGGAAACACTACCTGCAGCAGCAGTGGACTCCCAGCAAATCTAGTCGTCTCCCGACAACAGATAGCATCCAAGCCCATCAGTGTCTCGGCCAAGGTCATGGCGATGCAGCTTTTTTCTTCTTTCAAGCCTTGAGCAACTTCAATCAGACGAATGCTAAATCCGCCAAAGCCCGGGGAAAGCAGAAAGTGAGACAGCAGGCACAAGCAAAGGGCGTGTTGCCGGAAACCTTGCCAATAATGGTTGCTGCGGTCACCAGCGTCAAAAAAACGATGAATCAAACCGAGGATATCCAGTTCCCCATTACAGATCAGAGACCGAGCGTCATGCGCGGTGAGTCCATACATCCGCCCTAAAGCTTGGGTGTGGCTGAAGCAGAACTGGGGCAAGATCTCTTCATGACATTCAGATTCCATCAAAACTTGAAAATCTTCAAAAGTTGGACATACCTCTTGCCCGCCAAAGCTAAAGGCATGCGTCACCGGGTTCCAAAACCTCGCCGCAGCATGGAGGAAAGGAAGGTGCAGCGGAGTGCGACTCAGCGCGAACAGTGCATTCAAGCCAAAACCCCGGAAGTTCAACTTTTCTGAACCATCTAGGGAAGCGATCCAAGCTGTGAGATTTTCAACGAGAAACGCCTCCATTTTTGTGCAAAACTAAGATGAATTGAATGAACCACGGAGCTAAGGCTTTTAAAGAGGAAAAGACACTATTCGGGGGATAAGTGTCAAAAATTTGACGGTTGCTGAACTGAGTGGCCGGCCGGCCACCTTTTCTGGCAAGCCGGCCATTTCCTTTTTTAAAAACTGGCCGGTGGCCTCCCCTTTGCAATAAATCTGGCCGGCCGGCTCCCAAAAGTAGCCGGCCATGCTCCAATGTGTGTCTTTAGCCCTGTTTTACCCTCCAAGAGAAAGTCTCAAGCATTTCCATGCAACGGGTGTGTCAAAGGCCTCCATGTCCCTCTATTTCGGATGCGTTCCGTTGCCCAGATCGTCCGAAGTACACTTTGTTTTGTTAAGTTTTGTTTATCGAGTTGTTGTTTTGTTTATCGAGTTGTCGTTTTGCTTATCGAGTTGTTTGTCGAGATGTCATGTTTCATGTTTTTGAGTTGTTACTCTTTGTTTAAGTAATTTTTGTTTGAGTCTTGTTTATTGAGTTATCAACACTATTGTGTTTTGCTTATCGAGTTGTAAACATGCTAAGGTTTTGTTATATCTTAGAAAGTTAAGTTGTTGCGTCGGTTCACTACCTGACTGGGCAAAATGCACAATGCACATTTCCATTCAATCTCATTATGGTGCAAAATGATGCGATATGATGCTAAGAGTTTAAAATACAACACTTTTTTTAAAAGCTGTTTCATTCCATCATGCCTCGCTTGTTACAACATTTTACAGACTAAGGCACAAGTTTTACAAAGAATAAAACTGCCCGATAATGTACAATGTGCTACAACTACTTGCAAAAAGATAAATAAAACAGGAAACAGCCGCATCTGTGCTCTCAAGAGCAGGAATAAGAGGCCCTCTTCGTCCTCTTCTGCGGAATAGACTCTCCGCCACCATCGCCATCATCATAATCTGAATCGGAGTCGTCATCGTCGGGATCCCCCTCAACCTCGCCTCCACTCCCGGAACCAAGACAGGAGCCATCCTCTTTGTCAGCAGATGTCTCCGACTGACGATCTGCAGCCTCCTCCTCCTCATCGAAACAGCCGCATCTGTGCTCTCAAGAGCAGGAATAAGAGGCCCTCTTCGTCCTCTTCTGCGGAATAGACTCTCCGCCACCATCGCCATCATCATAATCTGAATCGGAGTCGTCATCCTCGGGATCCCCCTCAACCTCGCCTCCACTCCCGGAACCAAGACCGGAGCCATCCTCTTTGTCAGCAGATGTCTCCGACTGACGATCTGCAGCCTCCTCCTCCTCCTCATCCTCACCGGGCTCCTCCTCTACAATGTGTGCTCTGCGTCTATGAGACGACCCCCCCTCCAGCTCCTCGAAAAGGCCTGGATGGCCCAGCTCCTCGAAAAGGCCCAGATGGCCCAGCTCCCCGAGAAGGCCCAGGTGGCCCGGCCTGCGGCTGAGCATATACCGGAGGCATCTGAGAATAAAGAGTTCAATTTAAATACATCAGTCCAAAGATGTACATCAGATGTAGATACAAGAAAACTACATGAAGTGGGTACATGTAAACATAGTGTATAGGTGAGGTGTGTGTCAGATGTGCTCTACACAAGTAGCCTATCAATGCAGTAGAAATCAGTATATCATCAGAAGTATGATAAATGCCAGAAAACTAAAGGGTACCTGGAAGCCGATGATGGACAACTGCGCCTCCCTCCGCAGGACCATCTGTAACAAGCCCGCGGGGGACCTCGCTACAGTTCGGACTCGATTTGTTGTCACGGTTCTAAGTCTGAACCAAAGAGTCCAAATCCGGCAAATCGTTTTGAGAAAAACAGATTTTTGAAGAAGTGCCAAACATGGACTGCTTTGCCAGATACAGAGTCGCCACCTAAATATTTGTTAATGGGAAATTTAGGAAACCCTGACTCGGTGCCAAAGGCCACGTGTCCGTCATCACCAAAGTTGCCTCGGCTCGGGAACTTGGGTACGATTGGGGAAGGTCACTTCGTGAGCACCCCCGCTCGCCCGGTCATAGACCGGCCTCTACTAACCACGATATCAATTTTTGAAAACATTGTGAATTCTTATTCCGGTTATTAGCCTAGGTTACTATATGATGCGCACAGCATACAAGTATAGACTGGATCGCCTGAATTGGAACAAAACATTTCATGCTTGTTTATTTGAAAATGGTTTGATGACTCGCAAGTAG
>NW_021025425.1:1876711-1899005 GCF_004153795.1 Camellia sinensis
ACCTAAGCCCTGAACTAACGTAAGGCTTTGATTCGCCCATCTTGGGATACGTAAGGCAACTCATCCTGAAGTTCAGCGCATAAAGTTTTCCCGATCAAACTTTGTCCATTTCGACCATGCTGCAGATCATCTTTATCCATCAGCATTTTATCGCAATCTCCGGTGCAGTGCTATTCAGACAAGGGGCAACTTTCCGTTGCCACACGGTGTCGCGGTACTATTCAGACTAGGGGTAACCTCTTTCGCAGTTTGCTAGGATCGGGGTTGTGCACTCTCAGTGACAGATCTAGCAATGTCCAGTTCCTGATCGATATCGAAAATGGGGTTTTGAAAAAGTCTAAATAAAGAAAAAGTTGACTTTGTTTCAATTAATCTCTTTACTAACTAAGACCATTTTTTGACCAAAGCAAAAAAATTTCAGTACCACAACCTCAATTCATTTGATTTCAAAACAGAAGTTCTCCTACTCTTGCATACAATCGAGTTGCTATTTTATTACATTCATAAAGAAAACTTGAAAAGTACTAATAAGCAATAAATTCGGGGCATAGCAAGTCAGTATCCCTGCGCCCCCTCCCCAGAGTTGGTCGAAGCCTCTGATGCCAAGCTGGGCCCGACCTGTGCCTCCTCATTAGCCAGTCCCAACACTGTCATCAGACAAAGTGCAACTGAAAGTAGGAGCAGGGAACCAGGAGCTCTCTAGTCCTCCATGGCGTGGTATACTTTGGCAGCTGTGCACCTCGCACTGGGAAAGGCACAGCCGGATAACTCAATCCCTCTGGCAGGAAAAATTTGATCATGACCCGAACTGGCGCAGGAATCCGGAAACGGAAAGTAAGAACACATAAGTGGATCAGAACCAAATCACGGATTCCCGATCAGCCGGACGTTGCCATAGCTCATTGCCGGAGATGAGCCAAGGACAACGACAGCAATGCGACCTGCAGACAATTGCACATAGTGTATCCAGTCAAACACCACCTTTCTCAGGGGCAATCGACTAGGCGCTGTCGAAAGAAATAGCTCGAGTTGAGTAGGCTGGGCAGAGTTTTGATATTCATGGCTCTGCCCTCCGAGGGTTTTCGACGTTTCATACCGAGAGGGATGACCCACCGGTATATATTCTTCCGCGGGCTATTTTTCTATCATTCACCGACGTTTTCGACGAGCGGCACTCACGGGATTCCTTCTGCGGGACACCTCCAGAGGTATCACCTCTCCCATGAGGGCATGGAGAGGTATTACTTTGTTCTTACTTTTAGGTACATTATTAATCGAAATTTTCAGCGCATTTGTTTTGCTTCTGACACACACGGTTCAATCACTTGAATTCCTTAACATAGCTTCAGCCCATAAATTGATTGTGAACACACGGCACACACCGGTTGAGGGTTGAACACGCGTCAGCCACACACTAATTTTCTGAACACATAGTCCGAATTGAAGGTGAAATGCAGCAACAACTGATTGAGAGTTGAACACGGCAGCCCAAAACACTGATTTTTCTGAACACACAGCCCAAATTGAAGGTGAACACGCATCACACACTGATTGAGAGTTTGAACACGCAGCCCAAAACCTGATTTTTTGAACCACATAGCCCAAATTGAAGTGAACACGTAGCAACACACTGATTGAGAGTTGAACATGTGCAGCGCCCAAAAACACTGATTTTTCTGAACACACGGCCCCAAATTGAAGTTGAACACGTATCACACACTGATTGAGAGTTGAACACGTAGCCCAAACACTGATTTTCTGAACACACGGCCTAAATTGAAGGTGAACACGCAGCACACACTGGATTGAGAGTTGAACACGCAGCCAAACACTGATTTTCTGAACACACAGCCAAATTGAAGGTGAACAAGTAGCACACACTGATTGAAAGTTGAACACGCAGCCCAAGCACTGATTTTCTGAACACACAAGCCCAAATTGAAGGTGAACACGCAGCACACACTGATTGAAAGTTGAACATGCAGCCCAAATTGAAGGTGAACACGCGGCACACATTGATTGAAAGTTGAACACGCAGCCAAAAATTGAAGGTGACCACGCAGCACACACTGATTGAAAGTTGAACACGCAGCCAAAACACTGATTTTCTGAACACACAGCCCAAATTGAAGGTGAACACGCAGCAACACACTGAATGAGATTTGAACACGCAGCCCAAATTGAAGGTGAACACGCAGCACACACTGATTGAAAGTTGAACACGCAGCCCAAACACTATTTTCTGAACACACAGCCCAAATTGAGGTGAACACGCAGCACACACTGATTGAGAGTTGAACATGCAGCCCAACACTGATTTTCTGAACGCACAGGCCCAAATTGAAGGTGAACACGCAGCACACTTGATTGAGAGTTGAACACGCAGCCCAAACACTGATTTTCTAAACACACAGCCAAATTGAAGGTGAACACGCAGCACACACTGATTGAGAGTTGAACACGCAGCCCAAAACACTGATTTTCTGAACACACAGCCCAAATCGAAGGTGAACACGCAGCACACACTGATTGAGAGTTGAACACGCAGCCCAAACACTGATTTTCTGAACACACAGCCCAAATTGAAGGTGACAACGCAGCACACACTGATTGAGAGTTTGAACACGCAGCCCAAAACACTGATTTTCTGAACACACAGCCCACTTACTTTACTTTGCAAGCAGCCTATTCATTTTATTTGCACGCAGCTTATTCATTTTATGCTGAAACATGTATTCATTCTGAATGCAGTTGACTTCTGACTTCTGCGACTGTGCGGGGATATGGCTCTAACCGCGGCGAGAGATTGGTACGGCGACGCCAGCTCCCGGAGGCTGTTCGGAATTTGGTTGACTTGGCGGGGTTTGGGCCCTTCTGTACCTGGGCTATTCATCATTGTCTTGCCAGGAGGACGTTGATGGCCGCCTTGGTGGAGAAGTGGTTGTACACCACCAACTCCTTACATTTTTCTGCCACGGGGGACTTGATATGACCCCGTTTGACTTTGCCGTACTAACTGGCATTGACGTGGGAGGTTGGCCCAATCCCTTACGATGAGGACATGGACCAGTGAGAGGCTGCTTGGATATATTTGCTGGGGGTTCGTCTGCCTGTCGATAGACCTTCGGGGAGAGTAGATACACCTGGTTCTCTCCCATTTCCGGCGGGGGAGATGGGAGCCCGAGACTCCTAAGGAGGCAGCACAGTATGCCCACGGCTTTCTGATGTTCTTCGGGACACTTGTTTGCCGACAGGGGGAACACTGTTGGGTTTTATCTGTTGAGTGCTTGGTGGACCTGTCACAGGTTAGACGGTATGACTGGGGTGGTGCCGGCTTGGCTCACCTTTTATTGCTATATGAGCGCGACTTCCCCGCGGAGGGGACGAGCCTGGCGGTCAATTGGAAGACTAGGGAGGTACTTTTCTCGCCTCTTGATTACATTCTGCTTCCTCATTACTTGCACATTGCCACACGACCGCACTTATACTCTGTATCGTGCACTTTGCCCACAGCACTTCGTATTCTGCTTTGTTTTCCACAGTTGTGGGTCTATGTGTATTTCCCGACATTGGCCCCGGAGTTGGTGGTGGAGGGACCTCTCGTGACCCCGTACTCACTTGTATTTGAAGGCAGCACCGGCCAGAACCTCGGGAGTCTCTCCTTTATCTGCGGTAGTACTTCGACACAGTGCGGTCGACGGAGGTATTTCAGAACTCTCAGTTCTTTCTGTTTTCATCTTTGATTTGTCCTTTACATTTTCGATTTCTGCTTGGTTTATGCGTCTGTTATCCGTAGATTACATGATAGCCATGGGCGCCTTTAGGTGAAGGTCTCTGATTCCAATTTGCCAGAGGGTGGGGTGTCTCCCGGTACAGGATCCTGTTCGAGGGCCAGTTGGTAGGGCCTGGTTTTTGGGGGACGCTTCTTGCGTCAGGTCTGGGGGTATACTTCTCAGGACCCTTCCTCAGCACCCCCAGTCGATATGCGGATTGCTGATAGGCTCTCTTCCCGGGATGTTGTTAGTGCTATGCTAGGTAATGATGCTTTGCTACATCTTGAGGAGGGGATTACGCTACTTACCATCCATATACCTGATGCCTCCATTGACGGGAGTTCGTACTCCGACGATGAGGCCTGCTGGCATGCCATCTTCGAGCCAGGCCCAGGCTCGAGCTGCAGACGCCTCTTCCACCAGCAGGGCTGGTACATCTAGAGGTGGGGGTGTATTGGTTCCCCCGATTCTCCGACTTATCCTCATCCTGGATGGCCGGACATGCCGACGAGTTGATGGGGTGGCAATATGGACTACCTCTCCGATTCTGATCCCGATAAAGCCTCCGATGCCCGGCCATCGATATGTTAAGAGACCCCAATTCACCACCGGTATGTTTTATGGCTTTGATTCATTACTCAGATACTTGGATGTTCATTCCTTTACTGATACCCTTGCCTTTGCATCTGTAGCCCCCTGTTGAGTACATGGATCAGGTGCTCGAGATGGTAGCCTCACTTGAGGGGATGGTGTAGACACCCCATTTTGACCGACCTTAAGACTCAGACATCACCAGTGGAGCACTCGGTGATATTGCATGTTGTGCTTGTTCAGAGGCCTCAGAGTCGCGGCTGCGAGCCCCGCCTCCGGACTTCCGGACCTTCTTCGGTGCCTTGCCTCGGTTTGCGAACCAGACTCGGTTTTCTCTGTTTCTTTTCCTGAGGGGAGGAAGAGGTCCCGTAGACCATCTCTCAGTGGCCGTGGGCTACATTTGGTGGCCGTAGGCCATTTTGCCCATTTCGGAGCCCGGTTCCCGGTTTTCGGAGCCGTCAGGCCGTGTGCCTCCGTTCGGGACCGCTATACCATCTCCGTTTGCTCTAATTTTTGGCATACATCCTATTTTCTCCCTTTTGAGGGACACTGGGGTCTGAGAAACCCACTTCGCGGCCGAACGCCACTTTCGGTGTTTAACGGGCAGTTTCCGGGGCCCCGAACTGCGTGTTTTGGCCCCGAACATTCGTTTTGCATCGATTTTCGTTCATTTTTTGGCAGGTACCTCTGTTTTATCACCAGGAAGGTCACTGAAGGGTGGGAGGCTAGTAATTGTTGCAGCAACCAGTTATCTCTCCTCAGGAGCCTCCCGGCGCCCGTTTTTCTGACTTCCAGGCCAATGTTGAACACCCTGGGTTAGTGTTGCCAACTTTCAACCACATATTTGTAATCTACACACCTGGGAGGACCCTAAAAACCCATGGCCGGCCAGTAATTGTAAAATTACTTTTTTACCCCTCTCTTCTGGGCCAATGTTGAACACCCTGGGGTTAGTGTTGCCAACTTTCAACCACATACCTGTGATCTACACACCTTGGAGAACCCAAAAAAATGGTGGCCGGCCACTAATTGTTCAAGCCATTTTTTTCACTTGGCCGGCCGGCTAGGGGGGGTGGCCGGTCGGCCACCTGCAGCAAAAGTACCTGGCCGGCCTGCTTCCTCACTGTGTGCACTTTATAGCTGTGTAGCCCTTTCCCCCAGATAATATCTGTATCCGGGGGATTTTTTTGTGGGGAAAGCTTGCCTCCTTTATGCCCCACCTTTAACACCTCCTTTTGGTGCTTATAACCAGCTGCCAACATGCATTAGAGAAGGTTAGAAAATTTCACCTTCAAGCCTCCATACATACTCCATCTCTATACCTCTCATTTCCTTGAAAAACCTTAAGTCCTTAAGCACCATTTCTTCTACACCACCAAGCTCTACCACCACCACCTCATTTCCAGCAACAAGGAAGGTTTCTCAAAGGCCAAAGAAGCTGCAAATTGATCCAAGAAGCAACAAAAGTCTTAGTCTTCAAGGGTGAGTAACCTTTCTCTTCTTTGACCCATTTTCTTGATCCATTTGTAAGCCTCACTTGATTTTTGTTTTCAGCTCCGGCCCTAACGTAAAAGGGCCCTCTTTTGAGCTCATCTTCACTTTTCATTAAGGGCTCAACCCTGTTTGAGCCCTCCATGACACACTTGCTTCATTGATCCTCTTATATGTCACAATCTTGCATGCTATTTTTGGCCCATGAGAAATTTATTTTCGAGCATGTTGTAAACTGATATTAGTCTTATTTTGAGCCCCTCTTCATCATTGAAGAAGGGCTCAACACCATTTGGGACTTCCATGTTGTACCTACCTTTATACTCCTCTTTTCTTCCCCATTCTTCATGCAATGGCAGCTACCATACTTTTGTTTTTGGCCATTTTACAGTTCTGAAAAAGTGCTTATTTTCGTCCATACTTCATGTTTCATTTAGGTCCTTTCATGGTTTGGGGTCTCCATAGGTCACTTCATGTTATATCTCTCTTTTATTCCCCATTCTTGCATGTTTAGTTAGCCTACCATGCTTTGTTTTTGGCCATTTTACAGTTCTGTAAAAGTGCTTATTTTGGTCCATTCTACATGTTTTATTAAGGGTCTTTGGCTGTTTGGTGATTATTTTGTATACCTCATGTTATAGCCACTTTTGAGCCTTATTTTGCATCACATTTCTATCATGTTTGTATACTGATTTGAGGTCTGCCATATACTGTAAATATTCATATTTTTTGTCCCTCTTCAATGTTGTAGAAGGAAATTTTTCAGTTTGGGTTTTGTTTATATCACTTGCTTCATTACCCCTCTTTTGGCCCCTATTCTTGCATGCCATTTTTGCCATACCTATGCTTGCTGTTTGGCCATGTTTATAACTGTGAAAGTGCATCTTTTGGGACTGTCTAGCTTCTGTCTTTGCATTGCATGTCCATATTGTGCATGTTTGGCATAGCTATAGGCCATTTCGGGTGCCTAAATTCGCATTTCGGGAACTCCCATGCATTTCATGTCATTTCGCCTCATTTCGGGACTGTTTTCCCCCATATTTTACTGCTGAAATTCCATTAGAATGATTGCTATCATTTCCATGTCATTTCATCATATTTTGTTATCGCCTCGGTTTGCGTGCCCGTGTGCACGCATTTCGAGGCACTCCATTTTTATTCACCGGCATCCTATGTGAGTGTGGCTGAGGCTCACTCATGTTGGTATAAGCCCATTTGTCATTTCCATGTCATTTCATCATATTTTGTCATCGCCTCGGTTTGCGTGCCCGTGTGCACGCATTTCGAGGCACTCCATTTTATTCACCGGCATCCTATGTGAGTGTGGCTGAGGCTCACTCATGTTGGTATAAGCCCATTTGTCATTTTCATGTCATTTCATCATATTTTGTCATCGCCTCGGTTTGCGTGCCCGTGTGCACGCATTTCGAGGCATTTCATTTTTATTCACCGACATCCTTCGTGAGTGTGGCTGAGGCTCACTCATGTTGGTATAAGCCCATTTGTTATTTCCATGTCATTTCATAATATTTTGTCATCGCCTCGGTTTGCGTGCCCGTGTGCACGCATTTCGAGGCACTCCATTTTTATTCACCGGCATCCTATGTGAGTGTGGCTGAGGCTCACTCATGTTGGTATAAGCCCATTTGTCATTTCCATGTCATTTCATCATATTTTGTCATCGCTCGGTTTGCGTGCCCGTGTGCACGCATTTCGAGGCACTCTATTTTTATTCACCGGCATCCTATGTGAGTGTGGCTGAGGCTCACTCATGTCGGTATAAGCCCATTTGTCATTTTCATGTCATTTATCACATTCCGCCATCGCCTCGGTTTGCGTGCCCGTGTGCACGCATTTCGAGGCATCTCATTTTCATTACATAACATTTTGTCATCGCCTCAGTTTACGTGCCCGTGTGCACGCATTTTGAAGCACCTCATTTTCATTACATTCTGCCTTTTTCTCGGTTTGCGTGCCTGTGTGCACGCATTTCGAGGCATATCATTTTCATAGCGTTATGTGTACTAGGTTGTATCTTAGATTGCATTCTGCCATTTTCTCGGTTTACGTGCCTGTGTGCACGTATTTCGAGGCATGTCCTTCCATAGCATTGTGTATGTTAGGATTGTATCTTAGTTGCATTTCATGCAATATCATGCATATTGCATCGTGTTCGGAATAGGAGTTAGCCCGGGCACGGGAAACGAGGTACATTTCGTACTCCGAGTGACGGATGTGTCTCAATTCCCCCAGTCACCGACACTCCGGATTATCCATGATGGAGTTAGGTTTTAGCTGTAGTTTCATGTGCATTCATCCTATATTGAGTTGTGCATTTCGATTCCTCGGCCATCATGCCTCGATATGCGTGATTGGTGGCACGAGGATCAAGACATGCATATATTTGTGCAAATACATTGCTATGCCCCTTTCTTGCTCTCTGTTGCAGCAAGACGAAGAATCAGCAACCTTTCGGGGCCTGGCACGCATTTGAAGAACAGGTGTAAACAGAGGCTAATTGGGGCATTCTGGTGGATTTCCGCGCAAGGCAATCCGGACATGCATCATCCACCAGAAGCAAGGCAGTCCCTGGCTTGCATGCCAGTTTTATTTGCTTTCTTAGTTAATTCATTAATTAATTAGGATTTTGTAATATTTTGGACTGTAATATTCTTTTATTCGGGACTGTAATATTTGGACTGTATATTTATTCGGACCCTCTGCGCGAGGGCACAACTATAATAAGTGTGCGTGAGTGTGTTGTATGTCTTCCAACCCCACGTCTTTCCCCTTTTATTTATCCGCTTATGATGGTTAGATTAGGGCATATTTCAATTAGCATACAGTATGACAGCATGTTTGCATCATTCATCTGTATTGCATGCACCGGGCTCGGCGCATCATACTAACTGCATTGTACTTTCAATTTCAAAGTTGAATACATGATAGCTGTAGCATTTCATATACCATCTTAGAATAGCCGAGCCTGCTATAATTGCATTTTGCATGTGTTGCATTAGGCATTTTTTTATATTTAGGATCATGCATGATTTCTAATAAATTCCTATTTTGGCTTGGAGTACTCAGTAAGTTTTATGCTTTAGCATCCTTGCATGCGTGTGAGTGACTGCCATGAATAGCATGCTTACCATGAGGCTAATTGCTTATCTGATATAACTGCCTGAATGCCTGTGGGTGAAGGTTGGGTTATCTGAATTGGAATAAATCATCGAATGTTTCAAGCCTACCTACGGGTGGCAAATAATATTTTCTTAGTTGATGATTAAGTAAACAAACAAACCAAATTTTTTAAAATTGAATTTATGCACAATTTGTATATACATAATCTTTTTATATAATGCACCTAATATTAAAAAATCTAAGGCACTCATGTGAATCAAAATTTGGAAACACACAGATTCACATGATTCACATGATTTGTCAAGATCATCTATTTTTTTAAGAGCACTGAATTTCACTTTAAATAACAAACATAGAAAAATCAAAGCACATCTGTAAAAACCTTTTTTGAAACCAATTTTCTAGTGTATAACACCAAACTAATTTAAATATGAATTCTGCAGAATTTTTGGCTGATTTTGGAAGACATACATCACACTCACGCACACTTATTACAGTTGTGCCCTCACTCGGAGGGTCCGAATAAATATACAGTCCAAATATTACAGTCCCGAATAAAAGAATATTACAGTCCAAAATATTACAAAATCCTAATTAATTAATGAATTAACTAAGAAAGCAAATAAAACTGGCATGCAAGCCAGGGACTGCCTTGCTTCTGGTGGATGATGCATGTCCGGATTGCCTTGCGCGGAAATCCACCAGAATGCCCCAATTAGCCTCTGTTTACACCTGTTCTTCAAATGCGTGCCAGGCCCCGAAAGGTTGCTGATTCTTCGTCTTGCTGCAACAGAGAGCAAGAAAGGGGCATAGCAATGTATTTGCACAAATATATGCATGTCTTGATCCTCGTGCCACCAATCACGCATATCGAGGCATGATGGCCGAGGAATCGAAATGCACAACTCAATATAGGATGAATGCACATGAAACTACAGCTAAAACCTAACTCCATCATGGATAATCCGGAGTGTCGGTGACTGGGGGAATTGAGACACATTCCGTCACTCGGAGTACGAAATGTACCTCGTTTCCCGTGCCCGGGCTAACTCCTATTCCGAACACGATGCAATATGCATGATATGCATGAAATGCAACTAAGATACAATCCTAACATACACAATGCTATGGAAGGACATGCCTCGAAATACGTGCACACAGGCACGTAAACCGAGAAAATGGCAGAATGCAATCTAAGATACAACCTAGTACACATAACGCTATGAAAATGATATGCCTCGAAATGCGTGCACACAGGCACGCAAACCGAGAAAAAGGCAGAATGTAATGAAAATGAGGTGCTTCAAAATGCGTGCACACGGGCACGTAAACTGAGGCGATGACAAAATGTTATGTAATGAAAATGAGATGCCTCGAAATGCGTGCACACGGGCACGCAAACCGAGGCGGTGACAGAATGTAATGGAATGACATGAAAATGTGACAAATGGGCTTATACCAACATGAATGAGCCTCAGCCACAATCACATCGGATGCCGGTGAATAAAAATGGAGTGCCTCGAAATGCGTGCACACGGGCACGCAAACCGAGGCGATGACAAAATATGATGAAATGACATGGAAATAACAAATGGGCTTATACCAACATGAGTGAGCCTCAGCCACACTCACGTAGGATGTTGGTGAATAAAAATGAAATGCCTCGAAATGCGTGCACACGGGCACGCAAACCGAGGCGATGACAAAATATGATGAAATGACATGAAAATGACAAATGGGCTTATACCAACATGAGTGAACCTCAGCCACACTCACATGGGATGCCGATCGGATAAAAAAAAAAAAAATGGGCCCCCCGGTTGAAAAAAAAATTTAAAAAAAATGAAAGGGTGGGGGGGCCCTCGAAAAAAAAATTGCCCCCGGGGTGGGGCAAAAACACGGCCGCAATACCGAGGCGAATGACAAAATATGAATGAAATGAACGCATGGAAATAACAAAATGGGCTTATAGCCAAGCAATTGAGTGAGCGCTCAGCCACACTGCACGTAGGATGTTGGTGGAATAAAAATAAAGTGCCTCGAAATGCGTGCACACGGCACGCAAAACCGAGGCGATGACAAATATGGATGAAATGACATGAAAATGACAAAATGGGGCTTATACATCATGAGTGAGCCTCAGCCACACTCACATAGAGATGGTCGGTGAAATAAAAAATGGAGTGCCTCGAAATGCGTGCACACGGGCACGCAAACCGGGGCGATGACAAAATATGAATGAAAAGACATGGAAATGCAAATGGGTCTTTTACCAACACGAGTGACGCCTCAGGCCAACTGCAATAGGATGCCGGTGAATAAAAATGGAGTGCCTCGAAATGCGTGCACATGGGCAACGCAAACCGAGGCCGATAACAAAATTGAGGAGATGACATGGAAATGGATAGGCAATCATTCTAATGGAATTTCAAGCAGTAAAATATGGGGGAAAACAGTCCGAAAATGAGGCGAAATGACATGAATGCCATGGGATTTGTCCGAAATGCGAATTTAGGCGCCCGAATGGCCCCTATAGCTATGCCAACATGCACAATATGGACCATGCATGCAAAGACAGAAGCTAGATCAGTCCAAAAGATGCACTTTCACAGTTATAAACATGGCCAAACAGCAAAGCATAGGTATGGACAAAATGGCATGCAAGAATAGGGGCCAAAAGAGGGGTAATGAAGCAAGTGATATAAACAAAAACCCAAACTGAAAATTCCTTCTACAACATTGAAGAGGACGCAAAAAATATGAATATTACAGTATATGGGCAGACTCAAATCAGTAATAGCAAACAATGATAGAAGTGTGAATGCAAAATAAGGCTCAAAAGTGGCTATATACTGAGGTAGATACAAAATAATCACCAACAGCCAAAGACCTTAATAAAACATGTAGATGATTGATGCAGAAATAATGCACTTTTCAGAACCTGTAAAATGGCCAAAAACAAAAGCATGGTAGGCTAACTAACATTGGCAGAATGGGGAATAAAGGAGATATAACATGAAGTGACCCTATGGAGACCCCAAACCAATGGAAAGGACCCTAAATGAAACAGAGAAGTATGACTGAAAAGTAAGCACTTTTTCAGAACTGTATAATGGCAAAAACAAAAGTATGGTAGAGCCCATTGCATTGCAAAGAATGGGGAAGAAAAGAGGAGTATAAAGGTAGGTCATACATGGAAGTCCCAAATGGATTGAAGCCCTTCTCAATGTGAAGAGCGGGCTCAAAATAAGACTATATCGTTTACAACATGCTCGAAAATAAATTTCTCATGGGCCAAAAATAGCATGCAAGATTGTGACATGTAAGAGGATCAATGAAGCAAGTGTGTCATGGAGGGCTCAAACAGGGTTGAGCCCTTAATGAAAAGTGAAGATGAGCTCAAAAGAGGGCCCTTTTACGTTAGGGCCGGAGCTTGAAACAAAAATCAAGTGAGGCTTACAAATGGATCAAGAAAATGGGTCAAAGAAGAGAAAGGTTACTCACCCTTGAAGACTAAGACTTTTGTTGCTTCTTGGATCAATTTGCAGCTTCTTTGGCCTTTGAGAAACCTTCCTTGTTGCTGGAAATGAGGTGGTGGTGGTAGAGCTTGGTGGTGTAGAAGAAATGGTGCTTAAGGACTTAAGGTTTTTCAAGGAAATGAGAGGTATAGAGATGGAGTTATGTATGGAGGCTTGAAGGTGAAATTTTCTAACCTCTCTAATGCATGTTGGCAGCTGGTTATAAGCACCAAAAGGAGGGTGTAAAGGTGGGGCATAAATGAGGCAAGCTTTCCCCACAAAATATCCCCCGGATACAGATATTATTTGGGGGAAAGGGCTACACAGCTATAAAGTGCACACAGTGAGGAAGCAGGCCGGCCAGGTACTTTTGCTGCAGGTGGCCGACCGGCCACCCCCCCTAGCCGGCCGGCCAAGTGAAAAAAATGGCTTGAACAATTAGTGGCCGGCCACCATTTTTTTGGGTTCTCCAAGGTGTGTAGATCACAGGTATGTGGTTGAAAGTTGGCAACACTAACCCCAGGGTGTTCAACATTGGCCCAGAAGAGAGGGGTAAAAAAGTAATTTTACAATTACTGGCCGGCCATGGGTTTTTAGGGTCCTCCCAGGTGTGTAGATTACAAATATGTGGTTGAAAGTTGGCAACACTAACCCCAGGGTGTTCAACATTGGCCTGGAAGTCAGAAAAACGGGCGCCGGGAGGCTCCTGAGGAGAGATAACTGGTTGCTGCAACAATTACTAGCCTCCCACCCTTCAGTGACCTTCCTGGTGATAAAACAGAGGTACCTGCCAAAAATGAACGAAAATCGATGCAAAACGAATGTTCGGGGGCCAAAACACGCAGTTCGGGGCCCCGGAAACTGCCCGTTAAACACCGAAAGTGGCGTTCGGCCGCGAAGTGGGTTTCTCAGACCCCAGTGTCCCTCAAAAGGGAGAAAATAGGATGTATGCCAAAAATCAGAGCAAACGGAGATGGTTAGGCGGTCCCGAACGGAGGCACACGGCCTGACGGCTCCGAAAACCGGGAACCGGGCTCCGAAATGGGCAAAATGGCCTACGGCCACCAAATGTAGCCCACGGCCATTGAGAGATGGTCTACGGGACCTCTCCCTCCCCTCAGGAAAAGAAACAGAGAAAACCGAGTCTGGTTCGCAAACCGAGGCAAGGCACCGAAGAAGGTCCGGAAGTCCGGAGGCGGGGCTCGCAGCCGCGACTCTGAGGCCTCTGAACAAGCACAACATGCAATATCACCGAGTGCTCAACTGGTGATGTCTGAGTCTTAAGGTCGGTCAAAAATGGGGTGTCTACACCATCCCCTCAAGTGAGGCTACCATCTCGAGCACCTGATCCATGTACTCAACAGGGGGCTACAGATGCAAAGGCAAGGGTATCAGTAAAGGAATGAACATCCAAGTATCTGAGTAATGAATCAAAGCCATAAAACATACCGGTGGTGAATCGGGGTCTCTAACATATCGATGGCCGGGCATCGGAGGCTTTATCGGGATCAGAATCGGAGAGGTAGTCCCATATTGCCACCCCATCAACTCGGTCGGCATGTCCGGCCATCCAGGATGAGGATAAGTCGGAGGAATCGGGGGAACCAATACACCCCCACCTCTAGATGTACCAGCCCTGCTGGTGGAAGAGGCGTCTGCAGCTCGAGCCTGGGCCTGGCTCGAAGATGGCATGCCAGCAGGCCTCATCGTCGGAGTACGAACTCCCGTCAATGGAGGCATCAGGTATATGTGATGGTAAGTAGCGTAATCCCCCTCCTCAAGATGTAGCAAAGCATCATTACCTAGCATAGCACTAACAACATCCCGGGAAGAGAGCCTATCAGCAATCCGCATATCGACTGGGGGTGCTGAGGAAGGGTCCTGAGAAGTATACCCCCAGACCTGACGCAAGAAGCGGTCCCCCAAAAACCAGGCCCTACCAACTGGCCCTTCGAACAGGATCCTGTACCGGGAGACACCCCACCCTCTGGCAAATTGGAATCAGAGACCTTCACCTAAAGGCGCCCATGGCTATCATGTAATCTACGGATAACAGACGCATAAACCAAGCAGAAATCGAAAATGTAAAGGACAAATCAAAGATGAAAACAGAAAGAACTGAGAGTTCTGAAATACCTCCGTCGACCGCACTGTGTCGAAGTACTACCGCAGATAAAGGAGAGACTCCCGAGGTCTTGGCCGGTGCTGGCCTTCAAATACAAGTGAGTACGGGGTCACGAGAGGTCCCTCTACCACCAACTCCGGGGCCAATGTCGGGAAATACACATAGACCCACAACTGTGGAAAACAAAGCAGAATACGAAGTGCTGAGGGCAAAATACAAGATATAGAGTATAAAGTGCGCCGTGTGTGCAATGTACAAGTAATGAGGAGCAGAAATGTAAATCAAGAGGGCAGAAAGTACCTCCCTAGCTCTCCAATAGCCGCCAAGTAAGTCCCCCCGTCCGCGGGAAGTCGCGCTCATATAGCAATAAAGGGTAGCCAAGCCGGCACCACCCCAGTCATACCGTCTAACCTGTGACAAGTCCACCAAAGCACTCAACAGATAAAACCCAACAGTGTTCCCCCTGTCGGCAAACAAAGTGGTCCCGAAGACGAACATCAGAAAGCCGCGGGCATACTGTGCTGCCTCCTTAGGAGTCTCGGGCTCCATCTCCCCCCGCCGGAAATGGGAAGAGAACCAGGTGTATCTGACTCTCCCCGAAGGTCTATCGACAGGCAGACGAACCCCCAGCAAATATATCCAAGCAGCCTCTCACTGGTCCATGTCCTCATCGTAAGGGATGGGCCAACCTCCCACGTCAATGCCAGTTAGTACGGCAAAGTCAAACGGGGTCATAGTCAAGTCCCCCGTGGCAGAAAAATGTAAGGAGTTGGTGGTGTACAACCATCTCTCCACCAAGGCGGCCATCAACGTCCTCCTGGCAAGACAATGAGATAGCCCAGTACAGAAGGGCCAAAACCCCGCCAAGTCAACCAAATTCCGAACAGCCTCCGGGAGCTCGGCGTACCAATCTCTCGCCGCGGTAGAGCCATATCCCCGCACAGTGCGAGAAGTCAACTGCATTCAGAATGAATACATGTTTCAGCATAAAATGAATAAGCTGCGTGCAAATAAAATGAATAGGCTGCTTGCAAAGTAAAGTAAGTGGGCTGTGTGTTCAGAAAATCAGTGTTTTGGGCTGCGTGTTCAAACTCTCAATCAGTGTGTGCTGCGTGTTCACCTTCAATTTGGGCTGTGTGTTCAGAAAATTAGTGTTTGGGCTGCGTGTTCAACTTTCAATCAGTGTGTGCTGCGTGTTCACCTTCAATTTGGGCTGCGTGTTCAAATCTCATTCAGTGTGTGCTGCGTGTTCACCTTCAATTTGGGCTGTGTGTTCAGAAAATCAGTGTTTGGGCTGCGTGTTCAACTTTCAATCAGTGTGTGCTGCGTGGTCACCTTCAATTTGGGCTGCGTGTTCAACTTTCAATCAATGTGTGCCGCGTGTTCACCTTCAATTTGGGCTGCATGTTCAACTTTCAATCAGTGTGTGCTGCGTGTTCACCTTCAATTTGGGCTGTGTGTTCAGAAAATCAGTGTTTGGGCTGCGTGTTCAACTTTCAATCAGTGTGTGTTACGTGTTCACCTTCAATTTGGGCTGTGTGTTCAGAAAATCAGTGTTTGGGCTGCGTGTTCAACTCTCAATCAGTGTGTGCTGCGTGTTCACCTTCAATTTAGGCCGTGTGTTCAGAAAATCAGTGTTTTGGGCTACGTGTTCAACTCTCAATCAGTGTGTGATACGTGTTCAACTTTAATTTGGGCCGTGTGTTCAGAAAATCAGTGTTTTGGGCTGCATGTTCAACTCTCAATCAGTGTGTGCTACGTGTTCACCTTCAATTTGGGCTATGTGTTCAAAAAATCAGCGTTTTGGGCTGCGTGTTCAACTCTCAATCAGTGTGTGATGCGTGTTCACCTTCAATTTGGGCTGTGTGTTCAGAAAATCAGTGTTTTGGGCTGCGTGTTCAACTCTCAATCAGTTTGTGCTGCATGTTCACCTTCAATTCGGACTATGTGTTCAGAAAATTAGTGTGTGGACTGCGTGTTCAACCCTCAACCGGTGTGTGCCGTGTGTTCACAATCAATTTATGGGCTGAGTGTTAAGGAATTCAAGTGATTGAACCGTGTGTTCAGAATGCAAACAGAATGCGTGAAAAATTCATAATATGTTACCTAAAAGGTAAGAACAAAGTAAATACCTCTCATGCCTCATGGGAGAGGTGATACTCTGGCTCCCGCAGAAGGAGATCCCCGGGTGCTCGCTCGTCGAAATCGGTGAAGTGATAGAAAATAGCCCGCGGAAGAATATATACCGGTGGGTCATCCCTCTCGGGTATGAAACGTCGAACCCTCGGAGGCAGAGCCATGATATCGGGATCACCTCCGGCGTCTGGAGGACCTCCACCGTGGGGGAAATGACCAGCCATCTCAGGAAAATTTGAAAAGGGGCAAAAAAAAAAAAAAAAAAAAGAGCAAAAAAGAGCCAAAATTGGAAAAAGTCATAAAAGTCAACTCTTGAGAAATGAAAAAGTCAACAAAAGTCAACTCCGAGAAAATTTCCAAATATTGAGACAAACTCACCTCAAGTGGTGAAAATGAGAAAAGAAGCCCCGAAATCAAAATTTAATCTGTTCAAAGTGCTTAAAACTGAAAGATTTTGCGAAAACAACTTGCGTGGGGCATTGGAAAACGCGTATAGAGCACAGATCTGAGGGAGAAAATGGTTTGGAAGCTAGAGGAGATGATTTCAGAGCTGCATTGTTGAGCACAAAGTGTTTGGATGAGTGGATTTAAAGAAAAGAGGGTGAAAGTACAAAATTGCCCCGAATTTGGCAAAGTGGCCGGCCGGCACTTTTTTGGCAGGCCGGCCATTCCCTTTTCAAAAACTGCCGATGGCCTCCCTCTCCCAATAAAGATGGCCGGTGGTGTTCCTCACATTGCCCCCCAAGGTCCCTGCAAATTTTGGGGAGGATTGGAGTCCCCGGGACTTGAAAAAGTACAAGAGAAGTGCACTTTCTGTTGCGAAATCGCTCCGCCGGAACCTCAGCTTCAACTTCCGATGCGTGTCTCATCATTACTCATCGAAAGTGAGATATATCCTTTTGAACATGTTGTAACCTCTTCGGGAGGTGAACTGGAGGCCGTGATCGAGTCGCCCTCGCCAAAACGTGCATTTCCTTGCTCGTTGTTTTGTGACAAATATACATTCTGGTTTACGCTTGTTCTGCATTATCATGCACATAACTTGCATTCTCATGCACATACTTGCATTGTTATGCACGTCTCTTTGACATCACCGAGCCTCCGTGCTTAAACTCGCGTTGTCACGCGCGTTTCTTCCCGCATTGCGATGCACTTTTCCATCAACACCGCGATTGTCTGCATTCGATATCACATTGAACATATGTTGTTAGATATGTTGTGCTTGTTGAGTTTCTTTCTTTTGCAGGCACGATATTGTATGTACGGCTCATTTGAAGCTGGTGCGACCAGACGAATCGCTCAGGTATCGTTTCTTCTCCGTGTGAGACGCGACGAGAATTGAATAATTCTCTGCATTCCTAACTGCATGAAATGTAGTTGTTGCTTTGTATTCTTGCTTAAAACTGTTGCATCTATTTGCGAATACTTGCCTCATTACAGCTTGCTGCATTTGCATGATCATGAGCTACATTCGGCTTTTTGTATACAATTTTGCATTTTGCCCCCTGCCTGCAGGCACGCCTGCGGGCACATCTCTGTTTATCTCACCTGTTTGTCTAAGTCTTCGGCCTTGTCAAAAATGGGTCATCTCTAGGCTTTGACATTCACTCCCGTCACTTATGACTGTCGAGTTTTGTCAAAGAGGGGCAACTATAGACACCCCATTTTTGACCGACCTTAAGACTCAGACGTCACCGATTGAGCGCTTGGTGATGTTGCATATCGTGCCCGTTCAGAGGTTTTAGAGTCTTGGCCGCGAGCCTTGCCTCCGGACTTCCGGACTCTTTCATGCTTCGCCTCGGTTTGCGAACCAGGCTCTATTTTCTTTGTTTTCTCTTCCCAAAGGGAGAGAGAGGTCTCATAGATCATCTTTCAATGGCCGTAGGCTACGTTTCGTGGTTGTAGGCCATTTCGCCCGTTTGGAGTCCAGTTTTCGGTTTTTCGGAGCCGTTGGCCGTGTGCCTCAGTTCGAGACTGCTTAACCACCTCCGTTTGCACCGGTTTTTGGCATGCATCTTATTTGCTCCCTTTTGAGGGACACTATGGCTTGAGAGACCAATTTCGTGGTAGAACACCAATTTTGGGGCCTAACAGTCAGTTTTCGAGGCCTCGGGCTGCGCGTTTCGGCCCCCGAACCTTCATTTTGCATCGGTTTGGGCTCATTTTTGGTGGAGACCTTATTTTCACTGCTAAGAAGGTCGTAGAAGGGTGGGAGGCCAGTAATTGTTCTGACAACCAGTTTTATTCCTCCATCGCCCTCCGTCGCTCATTTTTCTCACTTGAAAGCCAATGTTGACCACCCTAAGGCCACTTTTTCCAGCCCTAAACCACATATTTGTGTTGTACACACCTGGGAGGCCACCAATATCACATGGCCGGCCAGTAATTGTGTGTGACCCTTTTGAACCCTCCTAAAAGTGGCCTTTTCTCTCCTGGTTCACTTTCTCCAGTTTTTGACCACATGGTTGTGTTGTGCACACATGAGAGGCCCCCTTTTTGGCATGGCCGGCCATTAATCTTCATTGACCCTTTTGACCCTTGCCGACCGGCCGTGGGGAAGGCCGACCGGTCACCTAAACCCTAGGAAACCGGCCGGCCATGATCCTCTCTCCAGGTACTTTACAGAAATGCCCTCTGTTTCCCCCCAGATTTTGTATCCGGGGGGGCCAACTTTTTGGGGGAAACTTGAATTCCATTCCACCCCCTTTTTTCCCCCCTCTTTTGCCTATATATCCAGGCCCTCCAGCTCCCATTCAGAGGGTTAGAAATTTTGGTTTGGAGCTTCTACATTGTATCTCTCTCTCTCTACACTCCAACCCTCAAAACCTCCCAAACCCTACACCATTTCTACACCACCACCTAGCACCACACCACCACCGTCCATTCCAGCCACTTGGAGCTATTTTCTAGAGCTAAGGAGCCACCAAACTTGGTCCAAGAGTTGTCAAAGACTTGGTCTTCAAGGGTAAGTCTTCTCCTCCCTCTTTCTTGCCCTATTTTGCTCAATATATTAGCCATACTTGCTTGCATATTTGGGCTCCGACCCTAACTGAAAATAGCATTATTTTGAGGTCTTTTTCATGTTTGTTTCAGGGTCTCTCCCTGTTTGAGGCTTCCTTTCTACACTTGCTTCTTTACCTCTCTTGTATGCCTCTTTCTTGCATAGTATTTTAGGCCTATTTGTAAACTTTTTTGAGCTTGGTTATAAACTGTAAAGTGGCTTATTTTGAGCCCTTATTCAACATTGTTGAAGGGATCTTCACTGTTTGAGGCTTCCTTTTGTCACTTGCCTCTTTATCCCTCTTTTGGCCTTATTTTTGCATGTTTTGTTAGCCCTTGGTGCTTGTATTTTTAGGCTCTGGTCTAAACTTTAAATAGCCTTATTTTGACCCCCCCTCTTCATGTTTGATCAAGGGACCTTTTCTATTTGAAGCTCCCTTTTTGCTCTTTGTGTTTAAACCTCTTTTTTGGCCTTATTTTTCATAGTATTTTAAGCTTGCATGTGCACTATTTTGGGTTTAGTTACTAACTGTAAAACACCATGTTTTTGGCCCCTATTCAACTTTGTTGAAGGGCCCTCCTCTGTTTGAGGCCAGAAACCATCACTTGCTTCTTTGTCTCCCATTTGACTCATTTCTTGCACAATATTTTAGGCCTGTTTGTATTTAGATCTGTGGCTTTCTGTCAACTATAAAGTGCTTCATTTTGAGCCCCTCTTCAACTTTGTTGAAGGGCTCTTGGCCATTTAGGGCCAGCAGATGCTACTTGCTTCATTACCTCTCTTACGGGGCCATTTTTGCATGCTAGCTTAGTCCTATTTGTGTCCATTGTTTGGCCTTGCTTAAAACTGTAAATATGCTTGTTTTGGGACTTTCTTGATTCTGTCTTCACACTTCATGTTCAAATAATGCATTCTTTGCATAGCCATAGGTCATTCCATGTACCTAATTTCATGTTTCGGGTCTCATTCCATGCATCAGGTGCCATATTACCATGTTTCGGGGCTGTTTAGCATCATATTCGAGCGCTGAAATTTTCATGTTTGCATACCATATTTCATGCCTTGCCACGTCTTGTTAGAGTGACATTTGTGCCTTAGGATCGGTCCTCGGTTTACGTGCATGCGTGCACGTATCTCGAGTGTCTCATTTTCATCTAATGACTACTGATGTGAGTGTGGCTGAGGTCCATTCATGTTGGTGTAAGTCCATTGTGCATTGTGTATGCCATTTCATTTCATAGCAATGTGTATGCTAGGTCGTATGTTAGCGCATTGTGTATGCCATGTTACCTCGTGCATCGTGTATGCCATTCCATAGCATCGTGCATGCTAGGTTGTATATTAGTTGCATTCATGTATGTCATGCATATTGCATTGTGTTTGGGATAGGGGTTAGCCCAAGCATGGGAAACGAGGTACGTTTCGTACTCCGAGTGACGGAACGTGTCTCAATTCCTAGTCGCCGACACTCCGGATTATCCATGATGGAGTCTCGGTCTTGTTACGTTTATATATGAATTCATTTCATATCGAGTCGTGCAAATCGATTCCTCGGTCATCATGCATCGAGATCCGTGATTGGTGGCACGAGGATCAAGGACTACACACCCCGAAGAGTAGTCATGCATACATATGTGAAAATACTTTGCCATGCCCCTTTGTTGCTCTGTGTCGCAGCAAATCAAGAATCAGCAGCCTTCTGGAGCTTGGCACGCATTCCAAGAACAATTGCAAACAGAGGCAAACCGGGGCATCGCAAGGGATTCTCCGCACAAGGCAACCTGAGCATGCATCATTCATCATCCGGAGTAGATTTGAGGCAGTCCCTGGCTTGCATGCAAATTTATTGCTTTCCTAATTTAATTTGTTAATTAATTAGGGTTTTGTACATATTTGGACTGTAATTATTTGGGACTGTATATTATTTATTCGGACCCTCCGAGCGAGGGCACAACTGTAATAAGTGTGCGTGTGTGTGATGTATGTCTTCCAACCCCACGTCTTTCTCCCTTTTATTTACCCGCTTATGATGGTTAGATTAGGGCATGTTTCAATTAGCATACAGTATGATAGCATGTTTGCATTCATTCATCTGTCTTGCATGCACCGGGCTCGGCGCATCATACAACTGCATTGTATTTTCAATTCCAAATTGAATACATGTACTTGATTGCATATTTGGGCTCCGACCCTAACTGAAAATACCATTATTTTGAGTTCCTTTTCATGTTTGTTTAAGGGCCTCTCCCTGTTTGAGTCTTCCTTTTAACACTTGCTTCTTTACCTCTCTTGTATGCCTCTTTCTTGCATAGTATTTTAGGCTCATTTTAAAATTGTTTCGAGCTTGGTTATAAACTAAAAAGTGGCTTATTTTGAGCCCTTCTTCAACATTGTTGAAGGACTCATCACTATTTGAGGCTTTCATTTGCCACTTGCCTTTATATCCCTCTTTTGGCCTTATTTTTGCATGTTTTTTAGCATATGAGTATGATAGGCATGTTTGGCCATTCATTCATCT
>NW_021025425.1:1899030-1986845 GCF_004153795.1 Camellia sinensis
GTTTTGCATGCACCGGGCTCGGCGCATCATACTAACTGCATTGTATTTTTAATTTCAAGTTGAATACATGTTAGCTGTAGCATTTCATATGCCATGTTTAGAATAGCTGAGCCTGCTATAGTTGCACTTTTGCATGTGTTGCATTAGGCATTTCTGTATAGTTAGGATCATGCATGGATTTCTAACTTAGCTTCTGTTTTGGCTTGGAGTACTCGGTAAGTTTTACGCTTTAGCATCCTTACATGCGTGTGAGTGAATGCCATGATAGCATGCTTACCATGAGGCTATGTGCTTATGTGATATAAACTGCCTGAATGCCTGTGGGTGAAGGTGGGTTATTTGAATTGGAACAATTCATCAAATGCATGTTTTAAGGCCACTAGATAGTGGCAAAATCATGTTTTCTAAAGCCCACATGAGGGTGGCAAATCCACGTCTTAGCCTACTTACGGGTAGCACCATCAAACCATTTTCAAATAAACAAACATGAAATGTTTTGTTGCAATTCAGGCGATCCAGTCTATACTTGTATGTTGTGCGCATCACATAGTAAATCTAGGCTAATAACCGGAAATAAGAACGCATAATGTTTTCAAAAATAGATATCATGGTTTAGTAGAGGCCGATCTTTGATCGGGCGAGCGGGGGTGCTCACAAAGTGACCTTCCCCAATCGTACCCAAGTTCCCGAGCCGAGGCAACTTTGGTAATGACAGACACGTGGCCTTAGGCAAACGAGTCAGGGTGTCCAAAATTTCCCCAAAATAAAATATTTAGGTGGCGACTCTGTATCCGGCAAAGCAGTCCATGTTTGGCACTTCTTTCAAAAATCTATTTTCTCAAAACGATTTGCAGGATTTGGACTCTTTGGTTCAGACTTAGAATCGTGACAATTTTAGAGTCCTGAACTCTAGTGAGCCCAATATCGAACGGAACGGGGGATTCGTTCCCCCCGGGGGCGTTCGGGGACATCTACACTGAGGCACTTCAAATCCTGGCTGAAAAGGGGCATCTTAAACCTCTCGAGCCTAGGCCTCTCCCTAGTCATCTTCCAGCAGGCCATGACGCTACTCAGTACTGCGCGTACCATCAGAAAACCGGTCACGCCACTGACAACTGCTTTCGTCTTCGCCATGAAGTACCAGACTTGATCGACAATGAGGTCATCCTCCCACCTACCTCAGCAAAGTCTGTCACCACTGAGCTTTTGGACTTCGAGGATACCATGAGTATGTGATCAGGGGTTGGACCACCTGCGGGCGGCGCTCAGTATATTTCAGATGTGGCGTGTGGCACGCACTGTTTTAAGCATTTTCGAATACTGGTTTTTGTAGCCTCTGACTTGGGTGTTGAGTCAGTTCTGTGGTTTTGTTTTGAGTCTATCTCTTTGTTTTGAGTCAGTCTTTTTGATTAAGGGTCTTTCTTGTTGTATCGAGTCAGTCCTGTTATACAGAAGTCGGGTGATTCCGGGGGTGTTACTTTGGATATCACTATTTTGTTTTTTGTTTGTCCTTTTGTTTTCTTTTGAGTCTGTTTCTGCTGGGGAGCCAGTTGTGCCAACAAATCTGAATGAAACAGCAGTGATTTTCACACCCTTGTGTTTGCTTCTGCCTTGTGCCAGTTGTGCCGAAAGTTCCAAATGAGATGGCGGTGCTTTTCACCTGCTTTTCTGTGCCTTGAAATCATTGCATTGACCTAAGTTTTTTTCAAAACTTTTTGAACATTGTGATGAAAACAAAAAGGAAGGAATTCCTTGGGATTTGCAAAAATTTGATCAATTGAGAGAAAGAGAGGCATGCTAGGCCCTTAATAATCGAGATCATGCTTGTTAATGTGAGTACTGAGAAGGATCCTGACTTGATCTAGATTGGTTTCACACTATCTTCGACGTGAGCGATTTGTCGTTTTCTTAAAAAAAATTCAAAAACAAAATGTTTTGCGCAGTCCTGCGAACACCTGTGTGGAATCTCTCTTGAGATTGTGCAGCTTAGGATCGCTCTCAGCCTCGAGACTCGACCCCTCACTTTCAAACCTTGAACTTGGATTCAGAGTGTTCAACAGTTAACCACCATGTAAGGCCTGTGTGGCCAGATTTGAAGCAGCCCTCGAACAAGAGGCCAGGAAAGTCAGATCAAGAAGATCAGAAGGTCAAAAGAAGCTTGCGAAGCTAGATCAAAAGCACCCCTTTAGAATTTCAAGTGTGCTCGAAGAGTCAAAGATGAAGATCGACAAGAATGCCAAATCCCAAAAGGGAGGAAAGAAGAAAGTATTGCTGAAGGACAACTGAGTCCCTATCCGCAACACTAGGGGCAATTCAGCCCCCGTTGGATGGACTCCTACATCGGCAGCGAACAGCAACCATTCTCCTAGATTCAGATGACTTCAGGATCTCAAAACCATTTAACATGGACAAAGCTACACTTTTACCCTTGAGAGGCTCGCTGGGTCGAAAACCCAGAAGGGCGACCCAGGCAAAAGTTAGAGCAAGAATCAAAAAGAAGAAAAGAATGCAAAGAAGAAAAATGAAGAAAAAAAAGAAGAAAAGAATGCAAAGAAGAAAAAAGAAGAAAAAATTGCAAAGAATGAAAAAATGAGAAGAAATGAAAAGAAAAAAGCTCGCAAGGCCGAAAACCCGGAAGGGTGGCCTTGGCAAAAGTTAGAGCGCAAAAGCAGAGGTTAATACACGAGTGTACCTTAACCCGAACTACGTAAGGCTTGATTCTCATGTTTGGGATACGTAGGGAACTTCATCCTGAAGTCCAGCCCCCAACGCTTTCAAAGCAACTATGTCCATATATTGGTTTTAACCATCTTCGTCTTCTCTATATCTGAGAGTTCGGTTGCGATCATCACCGATGAGGACTATTTACAACGTGTTGCGGCGTTATCCAGACAAGGGGCAACTTCCCGTTGCCAAGAGTCGCCATTCAAACCAGGGGCAACTTTCCGTTGCCATGCAGTGTCATCCGGACAAGGGGCAATTTTCTATTGCCTCCGATCCGAGGTTGCACATCTCGAGAGTAAGTTCTGCCCTCGTTGAGCAGTGACCATTTGCAAAAATAGTTTTTGAACATTTTTACTGAGGTTGACTATTTTCTCGAAAAATATTTCATTTTCCAAAACTGGACCTTTTTTTGGACCCAAAAAGGAAAATTTTCTGTGCTCATAGCCTAACTTGCATGATTTTAAATCAAAAATCGAACAAACATGTTAATCTAACTCTCGTGTTGGTCGAAATTTGTTTTCGTAGAGAACCAAAACAAAAATTGGTCAAAATGATGAACTAGGGGCACAGTTAAGTCAGGCTTCTTGTCTTTTCCCTGTTATCAATGCATTTGGCAGAATGGGCACCATACTTGCCCAGAAGGACACCTTGTTCGCCAGAAAGGGCACCCCTGAAGCTAACAGAAAAGGGCTGAAAGCTCTCATATCCTCTGAGCAGCGAGGTATCAAGCCAAGTGCGAAGCACGAATGGAATTGGAGCAAGGTATTCCACTCCCTCATCCAGACAGATCTGATCACGTCCAAACTCCCCAGCAAAGCATCGTCAACCGATGTCAATTGCAGATTTGCTGCACGTCTGGTGGCATTGCAACCCCTCTGTGGGAGAAACTCACTGTTGTGAACAAGAAAGAGAATCTAGCAAAATGCTAGGGGCAAGAGCCTGCAACTTCTTGTTTATCCATCAACCACCCAGGGGAGGGATAAAAAATGAGAGATTGAAGAATAGAGAGATGTGCACTGAAAGAAAAAGTGGGGAAAAGGGTTTTGTGAGAAAAGTCGAGCCTGAGGGCCGAGTGATGTGAGAATCACAAATGAGAGAGGGTGGGAAACAATACCCAGAGAAACAGGCTCCCTGTGCATGTCTGAGTGTCGTGTCTTTTTGTTTTATCTCGATTCTTGTCTTGAGTCGTTTTCAAGTGTCTGTGTTTATGTTTAGGTCGTCTTACCTTGTCTTTCTCTTTGTTGTTGAGTCGTGGTGTGCTGTGTTCAGTCGTAGGCTTAATACCTAGTTGAGAACTTATTCTCACTCTCAATTTCAAAAAAATCGTTTTGTGCTCAGAGTGCCGTGCCGTTCTCCACATTTGTGCAAAACAAGATTTTGTTCTTTAAAAAACCGCAGGGTCCAACCCGGGTCATGTGGAAGTAGTAAAACCAAGGCCTATCTGATGCTATTTAGGTTCTGGACTGCAAAGCAAAAGAAAAGAGAGAAAATTTGGAGCATCTTAGCATGTTTCAACTTTAGCAAAATCCGAGACTGCATTCCAGGTGCATCTTCTCAGGCCTCGTTGTTTCTATGGAGTATGAGTGTATCTTGACCTCAAGTGTAAGCCTGCTTCAAGTCAGAATGGAAGTCCAAGCAGCACCCGAGGGTTTCACATGCAGATGTTATCTCTCGCCAATATGAACAGGGTGTGCCCTTTTTGAGCTGAGTGTGTTGCGAAGTCCTCTAAGAGGCAAATCAGAGGCACCAGAGTACATATTTGATACTCCTCTATTGCATAGAATGTGAACTTTCATATACACTGTTGTTGCATGCGTGTCGCGCATCGTTATGATTCATGCATAGAATATGCTTGCTTTCGATTCCGCATAGAATATGCTTTGCTTGTCTCATACATAGAATATGCTTCCAATATTGCATAGAATGTGCTTCAATACTTGCATAGAAAATGCTCGTATATTTTGCATAGAAAATGCCCCCATACTTGCATAGAAGATGCATTTTATCGCACTTTCTTGTGCATTTTATCTCACTCACACTGTCTTGTGCACTTACACTTTGTATCTCACTAGCACTGTCTTGTGCATCTTGTGGTTGTATCTCAATCACACTGTTTTGTGCATTTCAAATCAATCGCGCTGTTTAGCGTATCGCATTGTTTTGTGCATTTCAAATCAATCGTGCTGTTTAGCGTATCGCACTGTTTAGTGCATTTCGAATCATTTGCGCTGCTTAGCGTATCACACTATTTTGTGCATTTCAAATCTATCGCACTGTTTTGTGCACTTCAAATCAATTGCGCTGTTTAGCGTATCGCACTATTTTGTGCATTTCAAATCAATCGCGCTGTTTAGCGTATCGCGCTGTTTAGTGCATTTCAAATCATTCGCGCTATTTTGCGCATCGCGTTGTTTTGTGCAGGTTCAGGTTCGCGCTATTTTGCGCATCGCACTGTCTTGTGCACTTTCGCATTTGTAATCACTCGCGCTGTTTAGCGTATCGCACTGTTTTGTGCAATTTACTTTCGCGCTTTCTTGCGCATCGCACTGTTTTGTGCATTACATTGTATTATTCGCGCTATTTTGCGCATCGCACTATTTTGTGCACTTTACTTGCATTGTGCATTCATTTTATCGCACTATCTTGAATACCTTACTTGCACTTGTTAGTGCATTGTATCGCGCTATCTTGCGCACCTTATCTGCATCGCACTGTTTTGTGCATTCGCCCTACTCGCACTGTCTTGCGCACCTTACCTGTACTTGTTAGTGCATTGCATCGCACTGTTTTGTGCATTTAATCTACATCTCACTGTCTAGTGTACCTGTATTTCATTGTCTTGCACACCTCTTTAACCTGTGCTGTCACGCACATTACTTGCATTGTCATACACCTCTTTACTTGCATTATCACGCACACTTCACTTGCATTGTTATGCACCCATTCCTCCTGCATTGTTATGCACACTTCACTTGCATTGTTATGCATCGTTCCACCTGCATTGTTATGCACCTTTTCACTCGCATTGTTATGCATCCTTTCAATTGCATCGTTTTGCACGATCCCTTCCTTCCGAAACTTCGGGATACGTCCCTATGTTTCTCATTCCTTCCGAAACTCCGGGATACGTCCCTATGTTTCTTCTCCTTTGTTTGGAAACACCGGGATACGTCCCTATGTTTCTCTATCTTTTCAAAACACCGAGATATGTTCCTATGCTTCTCTATCTTTCCGAAACACCGGGATATGTCCCTATGTTTCTCCTTCTTTTTCCAAAGCACCGGGATACGTCCCTATGTTTCTCTATCTTTCCGAAACACCGGGATATGTCCCTATGTTTCTCCTTTCTTTTCCGAAGCACCGGGATACGTCCCTATGTTTCTCTATCATTCCGAAACACCGGGATATGTCCCTATGTTTCTCCTTCCTTTTCCGAAGCATCCAGATATGTCCCTATGTTTCTCTATCTTTCCGAAACACCGGGATATGTCCCTATGTTTCTCCTTCCCTATGTTTCTCCTTTCCATTCCAAAACACCGGGATACGTCCCTATGTTTCTCCTACCATTCCGAAACACCAGGTTACGTCCCTATGTTTCTCCTACAATTCCGAAACACCGGGATGCGTCCCTATGTTTCTCCTTTTCCGAAGCACCGGGATACATCCCTATGTTTCTCCCTCTTTGGTTAAAAGCGTTTGGAATACGTTCCAATGCTCACACCATTCCGAAACACCGGGATATGTCCCTATGTTTCTCACTCAATCCGAAATAGCGGGATATGTCCCAATGTTTCTCCTTCTTTGGTTACGAGCATTTGGAATACGTTCCAACGCTTATACCTTTCCGAAACACCAGGATATGTCCCTACGTTTCTCCATCTTTGGTTAAGAGCATTTGGAACATGTTCTACTGCTTATGCCACTCTTTTTCCTTTCGCGTGCAATGCGTCAGAATCTTGTTTGAGACCTCGGGTGTCCCCAACGGTCGCTCTTAGTGTTCTCCGCGTGAGACGTAGCGAGAATTGAATAATTCTCTTACATCCTTTCTGCATTGTAATGTAGCTTGGTTTCTACTTGCTTAAAACTGTTGCATTGTTATGGTTCGTTACAGCTTTCTTTGCATGATCATAAGTCATGCTCTTGCATCTTGCATACCGTTTGCATTTTGCCCCAGCCTCCGGGCGCATCTCTGCATGCCTATATTGATTGATTGTCTGAGTCTTCGGCCTTGTCAAAAATGGGTCGTCTCTGGGCTTTGACACTCACTCCCGTCACTTTGTGACTGTTGAGTTCTGTCAAAGAGGGGCAACTGTAGACCCCCCATTTTTGACCGTCCTCGGGACATGGTTGTGCTTGCAAGTACACCCAACAACTAGTTCGACTGCTCGCCGAGTACTCGACTATCGCGGCGGAACGTCACCAGTTCGAGCTTCCCGGACCCTGTATCCTTTCTGCCTCATTTTTGGACCCTGACTTGGTCCTTTTAGAGTGACCCTTTTAGTGCACTGCCGGCCATGGAATGGAACTGCCGGCCATGGCTTTGCTCCTGCCAGCCATTTATGAGGCCCTGTCGGCCATCAATGAGCCACTGCCGGCCATTGATGATGGCCGGCACCCCCCCTGTCTCAGCTGGTTTTCCTCCAGATCTTTTGAGCTAGCTGGTTTTTTGTTTGCTCCCCTCCATATGTATGGAGGGATGAAGGCCTTGCAAAGCTTCTTGAAGAAGCTTTGGCTTTTCATTCCTCTATATAAGGAAGAGGCTTCTTCCTTAGACAGGGTTCTGAGTTTTGGAGAGCAAAAACTCCCTTTCTTTCTATCTTGTTTGTATTTTGTGCTTTAAAGTTGGATTTCCTTGCACTTTTACACTACAATACCTAGATATACACCACCACCATTGAACCAAGCTTCTTGGGAGGTCTTTTTGAGGTCTGAAAGAAAGCTTCCACCCCTTGAAATTGCTGGTTTCGAAGAGGGTCTTCAAGGGTGAGCATTTCCCCCATTTTTGCACTTTTTTGCACCTTTTTGCACCTTGCTTTAGCCCTCTTTGAATATTGATTTAGGCTTTTCTTATAACTGGAAAAAGTCTTGTTTTTAAGTTCTTTTTAAGTTTGGGTAAGGTCATTTTGCTGTTTGGGGTGTGTAGCCCCCTTGCATGCTTTGTTTGGCTTTGTTTTAAGCCATATCTTGAGGCCTCCGAGCTAGCCTTGGTTTGGCCTTCCTACCACTAAAGTCCACTGGGATTTTGGTGGTAGAGGTGTGGTATTGAGGTCCTAAATCAGAGGGGGTACTCCCCTCTCTTTGTGTTCCTCTTTACTTGCATTTTTGGCCTTCCAAAGGACCATCCCTCTATGCATTTTTGAGGCTTGGTCCAGGCCTTTTTTTGTGACTTCTAGGACCTGCCTTGGCCCTTTCCATGGCTGGTTTGGTCACGTCTTGCTTGCATCTAGCATGTGTAGTGTAACTCCATCCATAGCTCATCAAAGTAGCATGTGTGCATAGTCTTTGTTGAGTCCATTTCAGTCAATTTTTGGTGATGTTTTACCATGCCATGAACCTGTTTTGGGTCGGTTTTGTCACTCCATGCTTGCATGAGGCACTTGTAATGTAAATCTCCTAAACTAGCTTCATATGATCCATGCCATGCCATGTCATTTTAGCTTGTTTGGTTTACATTTCAGCATGTATTTGGTCATCATTTGGCATGTTATGACCGTATCCATAGTTGGTTTAATCATCCTTTGCATGCTCCATATAGGTGTAGAACAAATCATGTTTACTAGCCCTTTGTGCATGATGTTTTGAGTCATCATACTAGCATATTTTGGCTTTGCTCAAACTTGATTTTATGCTTATTTTGAAGTGTTCTAGGACTGTTTTGGGCTGCCATGGCCATATCACTCATGCTTTGTATAGCTATAGTGTAAATGCTTAGGCTAATTTTGGGTTTTGAGGCCTCTATCATGCCATACATGTGATGTTTGCATGCCTTGCCCTCATTCCACATACTATTTCAGTCCATGAAACATTGTTGTTCACTCGCATTTGACATGCCTTGAATGCTTTGTATAGCTTGTGCTTTATGCTTCAAGAATGGATTTTTGTGCATGCCGCTTAGCCTAAGCCTTTGGCTCATCATTTCAGTACATTTTGGGTCCTAATATACCATGATGTAACTCTGTTTTTGGTTGTCCAAGTCATGCCATGATTGGTTCTCATAGGTGTAATGCATTGCCTCTTTTGTAGCCTTGCATGTCCTATGTTTTAGCATTGTATGCTAGCTTGCTTTGGCTTACTTCCATGCATGTTTTAGTCTCATATCAGTATGTACTAGGACTATTTTGGGTTGCCCTTGCCATATCCTTCATGCTTCGTATAGCTGTAGTGTAATTGGCCTTGCAAGCTTCGTGTTTCGGTGATTCGCGCATGCTATCCTTGAGCTATTTAAATGATTTGGCATCATTTATCATCTCATTTCAGTGCATATAGTGTTGTTACACTTGCACATTTGTCACTTCTTAGGCCCTTTTGAGAGTTGCCCTTTTAGGCCCCTTTGATGAACCTTTTGCATTTCGCATGCTTGAGTGTGTTGTATGGTTTAATTCATCGCTTTGGCTACTGATTTGGACCTAGTTGAGAGCCGTTCATCTTTGGTGTAAGCCCATCTTACCATGTTGTCGCATGCTTGTTTCATTTCGTATGTTGTCGCATACTTGTTTAGCTTTGCATACCTTGCATGCTCACATGTTCATGTTGCATTTTGTCATGTTGTCCAAGGTCATCACCTCACATCATGCTTATATGCTTGTTGCATGCTTGGTTTAGTTGCATGTTTGCACATTTAGGTCATGTTGCATGTTTGCCATGCTTATGTGTTGCATTGCTTGGATTAAGTGTTAATTCGAGCACGAGAAACGAGGGGCATTTCATACTTCAAGTGATGGAGCGTGTCTCAATTCTCGGTCGCCGAAGCTCTTGATGATTCATGATAGAGTTCTAGGCTTTACTTTCTTTATTTGTGCATTCATTTCATATTGATTGGCATAAGTTGGATCTTTGGCCATCATGCATCGGGATGCGTGATTGATGGTCGTGGATCCGACTAGGCCTCTCCCTTGATGTATTGAGGTGATTTGGAGTGCCACGGTGCGTACATATCCTTGGGAAACCCTCCCTTTTCTCTATTTTGTGCTTCGTTGCAGTTTGGTGTCACAGCACACCAGTGGCCGGCAGCCTGTCCATTTTCTCTATTTTGTGCTTCGTTGCAGTTTGGTGTCACAGCACACCAGTGGCCAGTAGCTTGTCACTGATGGCCGGCAGTGTGCCACCCTTGGCCGGCAATGGACCATATTTGGCCGGCAGATCTCCTTCCCTGGCCGGCAGGCCACTGGTGACTTCCCCTGCAGTGTTTTGGTAGGATCCAGCAACAAGCACTGGAAGACACCCTGCAAACAGAGCCTCTAAAGAGCAACCGGAAGGCCTTCCGAAGCGAGGAACCGAAGCGAGCACGCATCTCCCTCTTCTTCAAACAGGGCTGGAATAGCACCGTTTACTGCTTTCCCTATTTGTTTGTTGTCTTTCATTTATAGTTTAATTAATTTGTTAATTGATTAAGTTGTGTAATAATTAGTTGTAGCTAGTTATTCAATTTGGTTCTGTAATAATTAATTAGCTTGTGAGTTTGTTAATTAGGTGGCTTGTATTATTTATTCGGACCCTCTGAGCGAGGGCACAATTGTAATAAGTGTGGGTGCGTGTGTGCATGTCTTCCAACCCCATTTCTTTCTCCATTTTATTTAACTACTTATAATGGTTAGATTTAGGGCATATTTCAATTAGCATACCTTATGCTATGCATGTGTGCATTCATTCATCTGTATTACATGCACCGGGCTCGGCGCATCATACTAATTGCATAGTATTTCAATCTAACTTGAATACGTGTTATCTGTTGCATTTCACATGCCGTCCTAGGATTAGCTGAAGATTAGCCGAGCCTATTCTAGTTGCATTTTGCCTACGATGCATTAGCCATTCTAACATCGACTTGGATCATACATTTGATTACTAACAAGTTCTCTGTTTTGGCTTGGAATACAATGTGAGTATTTATGCTTTAGCATCTGGCATGAGTGTGAATGTTAACATGACAGCATGCTCACTATGTGGCTATATGCTTTATGTGATAAACTGCCTGAATGCCTGTGGGTGAAGGTTGGATTACTTGAATTGGGATAATTCATTGAAATTCGCATTTTAGCCTACTTGCGAGTAGCAAACTTCAAACATTTCCAAAACAAACGGATATGCAATGCTTTGTTCCACATTAGGCGATCTAGTCTATACTTATTTTACTGTGCGCATCACATAGTAATTCTAGCTAATTAATCGGAATAAGAACGCATAATGTTTTCAAAAATGAGATATCATGGTTAGTAAAGGCCGATCTTCGGATCGGGCGAGAGGGGGTGCTCATAGCTGACCTTCCCCAATCGTACCCAAGTTCCCGAGCCGAGGCAACTTTGGTGATGACGGGCACGTGGCCTTAGGCAACGAGTCAGGGTTTCCTAAATTTCCCAAAATAAAATATTTAGGTGGCGACTCTGTATCTGGCAAAGCAGTCCATGTTTGGCACTTCTTTCAAAAAATCTGTTTTCAAAAACGATTTGCCAAATTTGGACTCTTTGATGATTCATCGGTCTTGCATTGCACTCTACGAGATTAGATACAGGACCGTGACTTTGAGTCTTAAACTGTAGTGAGCCCAATGAACAAACGGGACGGGATTTCCCGGACCGGGATGTTCGGGGACGTCTACACACCAGAACCGGGGAGACTGTTGATATTGTACCTTTCAGTAACTGAGACCACAATGGGCTGCATGCTAGCGCAGGAATCAAAAGACAAAGTGGAAATGGCCATCTACTATCTGAGCAAGAAGATGCTAGAGTATGAGACTCGCTACACACCGTTGGAGAAGACTTGTTTAGCCTTGGTATGGGCTACCAGGAAGCTGTGGCACTACCTGTTAGCTCACTCCGTAATGTTGGTTTCGCGGTTAGATCCCATCAAATATCTTTTTGAGAAACCGGCACTTACGGGTAGGCTAGCTCGATGGTTGCTGTTGCTTTCTGAATTCGATCTAAAATATGTGACGCGCAAGTCGGTCAAGGGAAGAGCGATAACAGAGTTCTTAGCCGATCATCCAGTGAAAGGGGGTAAAGCAGTTGAGTACTTATTCCCAGATAAGGCCATTTTGCATATCGATGACGAGTTTTGGACAATGTACTTTGACGGAGCGTCAAATCAATACGGGTATGGGATAGGAGTGTTGCTGATAGCACCCGACAATTCCCGTATCCCTTTAGCATTCAAGCTCCGATTCAAAGTCTCGAACAACGAAGCAGAATATGAGGCATGCATTGCTAGTTTAGAAGCAGCCCTGGAACTAGGGGCAAAACGGTTTGACGTCATCGGGGACTCGAACTTTGTTGTGTGTCAAGCAAAAGGAGACTGGAAAGTCAAAGAAGAAAAGATGATGATGTATCACCAGACCTTGGACTTGTTGATTCCTCGGTCTGAGAAGCTGAACTTTGCTCATCTACTAAGAGAGAACAACAGGTTCGCAGATTCTTTAGCAACTCTATCTTCCATGATAGACATCCCGTTCGGAGTCCGGATGCGTTCAGTCATTATTGACCAGAAATTTGCGCCAGCGTACGAGTCGATTGCTGCTATAGATGAGGTTCAAGACGAAAACCCCTGGTATTACGATATTTGGAATTTCTTGGAGAATGAAGCATAACCGCTAGGGGTAAATGCCAAGGATAAAAGGGCAATCAGAAGAATGGCCGTTCAGTTCATCATCTGCGGAGGTAAATTGTATAAGAGAGGTCATCTGGGAATGCACAAACTGTGCGTTGAAGCCGAAGAATCGAAGCGCCTGATGGAGGCCATCCATGGAGGGGAATGCGGTTCACATATGAACGGAGTAATGCTAGCGCGGAAGATACTCAGACAGGGTTACTACTGGTCTACCATGGAGGAGGATTGTATCGGCTTTGTTCGGTGATGCCACAAATGTCAGATCCATGCAAATCGCATGAACATCTCGCCGTTGAAGCTGTACAATATGACTTTGCCATGGCCATTTTTAGTTTGGGGAATCGATGTGATCGGGGCTGTCACTCCGAAGGGGTCGAATGGGCATGAGTTCATCCTGGTCGCGATAGATTATTTCACGAAGTGGATTGAGGCCCAATCCTATGCGGTGTTGAAGGCGTCACATGATGCAAAATTCATCAAAAACAACATCATCTGTCGTTATGGGGTCCCAATCGAGGTCATTTCAGATAATGGTTCCCACTTCAAGAAAGAAGTGATTGACTTGTTGGAGAAATATAACGTGGCTTTTCATAAGTCCTCTACATATCGGCCGCAAACCAATGGAGCGGTCGAGGCCGCCAACAAGAATATCAAACACATATTTCAGAAGATGGTGGAAACCTACCGGGATTGGCCAAACAAGCTGTCGTTTCTCTGTGGGGGTACCGGACTTCAATTAGAACTTCTACTGGGGCGACTCCGTATTCGTTGGTTTATGGGATGGAGGTCGTTCTACCTATTGAAATTGAGGTTCCGTCTTTGCGAGTGCTGGCTGAGTGTCAGATAGCCGAAGCAGATTGGCAACAGAGCAGATTTGAAGAACTCATGCTTCTTGACAAGCGCAGATTGAAAGCACTATACCATGTTCAAGGCTATCAGCGCAGAATTGCCAGGGCTTTTAACAAGAAAGTTAAGTCCAAGAATCTAAAAGAAGGAGATTTGGTGCTCAAGGACAACCGAGCTCCCATCTACGACCCTAGGGGCAAGTTCAGACCCAATTGGACTGGTCTACATCATCAAAGCCATCTGGTCAGGTGGAGCTGTGGTTCTAATAGATCTAGATGGCCTAGAGTTCTCCTAACCGATCAACATGGCAAGTTGAAGAAATATTACCCCTTAGAGGCTCGCTAGGTCGGAAACCCGAAAGGGCGACTTAGGCAAAAGTTAGAGCATTAAAAAATTGGAAAATAGAAAAACAAAGATCGCAAGGTTGAAAACCCAGAAAGGGCGGCCTTGGCAAAAGTTAGAGCGTAAAAGGAGAGTGAAAATACTCGAGTGAACCTAAGCCTGAACTACGGAAGGCTTGATTCCCATCTTTGGGATACGTAGGCAACTTCATCCTGAAGTTCAGCCATAAACTTTTCCCCGATCAACTTGGTCTATTTGATCATCTAGGTCATCTCTGTCTATTTAGCATTCAAGAGCTTCAATCATAATCTCCGGTACAGTGCTATTCAGACTAGGGGCAACTTTCCATTGCTGTGTAGTGCCGCGGTACTCTTCAAACTAGGGGCAACTTTCCAGTTGCAGGGATCCGGGGTTGTGCATCTCAGTGACAGATCTTCGGCGTGTCCAGTTCTGATCCATATCGAAAATGGTTTTGAAAAGTTTTAATAAAAGTTGACTTTGTTCAAATTAATCTCTTTACAACTAAGCCCATTTTTGGACCAAAGCGGAAAATTTTCAGTACCACAACCTTCAATTTCATTGATTTCAAAACAGAGTTCTCCTGCTCTTGCATACAATCGAAGTTGCTTTTTATTACATTCATAAAGAAAACTTGAGTTCTCCTGCTCTTGCATACAAATTGAAGTTGCTTTTTATTACAATCATAAAGAAAACTTGAAAGTACGAATAAAGCAATAAATCCGGGGCATAGCTAAGTCAGGTGTTCCTGCGCCCCCTCCTAGAGCTGGTCGAAGCCTCTGATGCCAAAGCGGGCCCTTCCTGTGCCTCTTCATTGAGCCAATCCAAGCACTCATCAGACAAAGTGCAACTGAAAGTAGGAGCAGGGGCCAAGAGCTCTCTAGTCCTCCATGCTGTGGCATACTGGGCAAGCCGTGCGCCTCGAACCGGGAATGCAGCAGGATACTCTATCCCTTCTGGCGGGCAAGTCGGATCATGTCCGAATTGGCGCTGGAACCGAAACGGAAAATAGAAGACACAGTGAGCCAGACCAATCAACTGGATCCCGATCTGCCGGGACATGCTATAGCTCATTGCCGGAAGATTGAGCCAAGGACAGCGCCAAGCAATGCGATCCGCAGACAAATTACACATCCAGTCGAATCACCATCCCTCATCAAGGGCATCGACTAATCGTTGTCGGAAGAAGTAGCCGCAAGCTGAGTAGGCTGGGCAAGAGTCCACAACCTGCAATTTATCCATCAACCATACCTGGGGAGGGATGAAAAATGAGAGAATAAAGAATAGAGAGATGTACGATGAGAGGAAAGTGAGGAAAGGGTTTTGTGAGAAAAACCGAGCCTGAGGGCCGACTGATCTGAGCAATATATATGTGAGAAAGGGTGGGAAACATTACCTGCAGCAGTAGTGGACTCCTCGCGAATCTGGTCGTCTCTCGGCGATAGAAAGCATCCAAGCCCATCAGCGTCTCGGCCAATGTCATGACAATGCAGGTCTTTCCTTCCTTCAAGCCTTGAGCAACTTCAATCAGACGAATGCTAGGTCTGCTAAAGCTCGGGGCAAGCAAAAAGTGAGATAGCATGCACAAGCAAAGGGCGTGTTGCCGAAAACCTTGCCAATGATGGTCGCCGCGGATACCGACATCAGAAAAACGATGAATCAAGCCAAGGATATCCAGTTCCCCGTTGCAAATCAGAGACCGAGCATCATGCATGGTGAGCCCACACATCTATCCTAAAGCTTGGGCATGACCGAAGCCAAACTGGGACAAAATCTCTTCATGGCGTTCAGATTCCATCAAAACTTGAAAATCTTCGAAGGTTGGACACATCTCTTGCCCGCCGAAGCTAAAGACATGTGTTACCGGGTTCCAAAACCTCGCCACAGCGTGGAGGAAAGGAAAGTGCAGCGAATTACGGCTCAGTGTGAATAGTGCATTCAAGCCGAAGCCCCGGAAGTTCAACTTTTCTGAGCCATCTAAAGTAGTAATCCAAGCTGCGAGATTTTCGACGAGAAACGCCTTCATTTTGGTGCAAAACTGAGGTGAAATGAATGAGCCACGGAGCTAGGAATTTTAAAGAGGATAAGGCACTGTTCGGGGGACACGTGTCAAAAAACTGATGGTTGCTGAGCTACGTGGTCGGCCGACCACCTTTTCTGGTAGGCCGACCACCCCCTTGGTCTCCAAATGAAAAAGCTGGTCGGCCAGCTCCCAAAGGTGGTCGGCCATGGAGGAAAACACCCCTTTGGTCTTTTCCTAGCATCTAGAAGTGAGTTCCTAGCATTTCCATGCATCGGGAATGTTGAAGGTGCGAGTTTCCCTCTGTTTCGGATGCGTTCCGTCACCCAGATCGTCCGAAATGCATTTTTTTTTATCAAAGTTGTTGTTAAGTTTTGCTTATCGAGTTGTTGTTTTGCTTATCGAGTTGTTGTTTCGTTTGTCGAGTTGTCTAGTTTATCGAGTTGTTAAGTTTTGTCGAGCTGTCGAGTTTTGTATATTGAGTTGTTACTCTCTGTTTAATCAACATTGTTGTGTCTTGCTTATCGAGTTGTAAACTTGCTAAGGTTCTGTTCTTTCTTAGTAAGTTAAGTTGCTTTGTTTGTTGCGTCGGTTCACTACTTGACTTGGCAATTTTCAAATGCACAATTCCATTCAATCTCATTTTGTGCAAAATGATGCAATACGATGCAAGAACATAAAATGCAACACTTTTGAACAAAAACTGTTTCATTCCAACATGCTTCCTTTGTTACAACATTTTATAACAAGGGTACAAGTTTTACAGAAAATAAATCTGCCTAATATTGTGCAATGTACTACAACTACTAGTAAAAAAGGCAAATAAAGAAGGAACATCTGTGCTCTTAAGCGCGAGAAAAAGAGGCCCTCTTCGTCCTCTTCTGCGGAACCGCCCCTACGTCATCCCCATCAGCACCACTATCTGAATCGGAGCGGCTGTCCTCGGAACCCTCCTCGGTATCACCCCCGCCCTCGGAACCGGACTCAGAGTCATCCTCTCTGCCGGCGGATGTCTCTGACTGAGGATGTGTGGACTCCTCCTCCTCGCTGGACCCCTCCTCGATGATATGTGCTCTGCGCCCACCTCGTCTGCAAGACGACTCCCCTCTCCCAGCTCCTCGAGAAGGCCTAGATGGCCCAGCTCCTCGGGAAAGCCCAGATGGCTCGGCCTGTGGCTCAGTATATAGCGGAGGCATCTGAAAAGAAAGAGTGCAATTCGAATGCATCAGCCAAAATATGTATATCAGATGCACAGATAAAAAACTACATGGAGTGGATGTATGCAGATATAGTACATGAATGTGGTGTGTGTCAGATATGCTCTACATATACAGTCATTCAATGCAATGAAATGATCAAGTTCAATATGTCATCAGAAGTATGATAAAATACAAGAAAGCTAAAGAGTACCGAGACACCCATGATGGACAGCTGTGCCTCTCTCCACAAGACCATACCCTCGAGTGAGGCCACCAATCCGAGCATCCCCTCCATGTACTCTCTGGGTGGCTGCAGATACAAGCTCAAATCATCAATGAATAAATGAGTGTCTAAGTATCTGAGTGATAAATGAAAAGCAGTGGAGCATACCAGTAGTGAGTCAGGATCACTGACATATCGATGATCAGGCATAGGAGGCTCTATTGGAATCGGGTAGGAAGACCCGTATCGCCAACCCGTCAACTCAGTCGGAATGTCTGGCCATCCGGCATGATGATATGTCGGGGGAATCGAGGGGACCAGTCCAGCCCCACCCCAAGATGTACCAGCCCTACTGGTCAAAGAAATGTCTCTAGCTCGGGTGTGACTCAAGGATGGCATGCCAGTAGACCTCCTCGTGGGAGTACGGACATTTGCCAATGGAGGCATCAAATATGTATGACGGTAGGTCGCGTACTCCCCGTTCTCCAAGTGTAGCAATACATCGGTGCCCAACCTGGCGTCAGTGACACCCTTAGGAGTGAGCCTATCAGCGGACCGCATGTCAACCGGAGGTGCTGCAGGGACACTCTGCTCGGGGTAGCCCATAGTCTGGCGAAGAAAGTGTTCCCCCAGGAACCAGGCCCTACCAACCGGCCCCTCAAACAGGATCCTGTACCGAGAGGTGGCCCATCCTCCGGCAAGCTGAAATCAGAGGTCCCCACCCAAAGGCACCCAGGGCTGCCAGGTGATCTACAGATAACCAATGCATAAGCCGATCATAAATTATAGATGTGCAAAATAAATCAAAGATGAAAACATGGAGGACGGAGAGTTCTGAATTACCTCTATCGGCCGTACTGTGTCGAAGAACTGCCGTAGGTAGGGGAGAGTCTCCCGGGCCCGCGGCCGGTACTGGCCCTCGAAAATGAGTGAGTAGGGGGTCATGAGGGGCGCCTCCACCTCGAGCTCTGGGGCTAGCGTCGGGAACTATGCAAAAACCCATAACTGTGGAAAACAGGGCAAAAGCCATCAGAATACAGAATGCTGAGTGCAGAATCTGAATACAGAATGCTAAGTGCAGAATCCGAATACAGAATGCTGAATGCAGAATGTGAGTACAGAATGTAAAGTGTGCCGTGCGTGCAATGTACACATAATGAAAAGTAGAAATATAAATCAAGAGGGCAGAAGGTACCTCCCAGGCTCTCCAGTAGCCGCCGACTATGTTCCCCCGTCCGCGGGAGGTTGCGCTCATATAGCAATAGAGGGTAGCCAAGCTAGCGCCACCCCAGTCATATTGACTAACCTGCGAGAGGTCTACCAGGGCACTCAGCAGAAATAGCCCAACGGTGTTCCCCCTATCAGCGAACAGAGTGGTCCCAAAGAGGAACATAAAAAACCCTCGGGCGTACTGTGCAATCTCCTCAAGAGTCTCGGGCTCAGTATGCCTGAACTGTGTAGAAAACCAGGTGTATCAGACCCGGCCTGAAGATCGGTCGACTGGTGGGCGAGTTCCCAACAGATAAACCCACGCAGCCTCTCACTCACCAATGTCCTCATTGTAGGGGATCGCCCAGCCTCCCACGTCGAGGCCTGTCAATACAGCAAAGTCGAATGGGGTCATAATCATATCCCTGGCAAATGAGAAAGGAATGGAGTTGGTGGTGTCCCACTACCTCTTCACCAGGGCGCCCATCAATGTCCTGCTAGCTGCATAGCGAGATATCTCGATACAAAAGGGCCCGAACCCTGCTAGATCAACCCAATCGCGGACGGCCTCCGGGAGCTCCACATACCAATCTCTCGCAGCAATGGAGCCATATCCCCGTGTAACGCGGGAGGACATCTGCATTCATAATGAACACATGTATTCAGTTTCAAAATGAAATGAATAAGCTGCATGCAAATGAAAGATATGAGTTGTGTGCAAATCAAATCAACTTTCAACAAATGTGGGCTGCGTGTTCACAATTAAATTTGGGCTGTGTGTTCAGATTTCAGAAATTTAAAGTTTGGGCTGCGTGTTCAACTTTCAACAAATGTGGGCTGCGTATTCATAATCAAATATGAGCTGCGTGTTCAAAAATTTAAAGTTTGGGCTGCGTGTTCAACTTTCAACAAATGTGGGCTGCGTATTCACAATTAAATTTGGGTTGTGTGTTCAAATTTTAGAAATTTAAAGTTTGGGCTGCGTGTTCAACTTTCAACAAATGTGGGCTGCGTGTTCACAATTAAATTTGGGCTGTGTGTTCAGATTTCAGAAATTTAAAGTTTGGGCTGCGTGTTCAACTTTCAACAAATGTGGGCTACGTGTTCACAATCAAATATGAACTGCGTGTTCAACTTTCAACAAATGTATGCTGCGTGTTCACAAACAAAGTTTGGGCTGCGTGTTCAACTTTCAACAAATTTGGGCTATGTGTTCAGATTTCAGAAATAATGTGGGTTGCGTGTTCACAATCAAATATGAGCTGCGTGTTCAAAAATTTAAAGTTTAGGCTGCGTGTTCAACTTTCAACAAATGTGGGCTGCATGTTCACAATCAAATATGAGCTGCGTGTTCAGAAATTTAAAGTTTGGGCTCCGTGTTCAACTTTCAACAAATATAGGCTGCGTGTTCACAATTAAATTTGAGCCGTGTGTTCAGATTTCAGAAATTTAAAGTTTGGGCTGCGTGTTCAACTTTCAACAAATGTGGGCTGCGTGTTCACAAACAAATTTGGGTTGTGTGTTCAGATTTCGAAAATAGTGTGGGCTGCGTGTTCAAAATGAGCAAAAGTATGGCATGCGAATGTGTTCAGAACGAGCAATAAGCATACATAGCATGAAATGCACGAAAAATGCAGAATTAAGGCAGGAAATGTAAAAAAGTGAAGTATGTACCTCTCGTGCCTGATGAGAGAGATGGGACTCCAGCTCCCACAGTAGCAGGCCCATAAGAGCTCGAGGATCGAAGTCGGTAAAGTGATAAAAAACCGCCTGAGGAAGGACGTGTGTCGGAGGGTCATACCTCTCGGGAATGAATGACCGAATCCTCGACGGCAAAGACATGATATCAGGATCACCTCCGGCATCTGGAGAACCTCCGCCATGGGGAAATTGACCCGCCATCTCAGGGAATCTGCAAAAATGAGCAAAAATGAGCAAAATGAGCCAAAATTAGAAAAAGTCAACAAAAGTCTACTCTCGGGAAATGAAAAGGTCAACAAAAGTGAACTCCCGAGAAAATCTTCCAAATATTGAGACAAACTTAGCTCAAGTGGTGAAAAAGAAAAGAAGCTCCGAAATCAAATTTTAATCGGTTCAAAGTGAAAAAAACTGAAAGTTTTCGCGAAACAACTTTGCTTGGGGCGTTGGAAAACGCGTACGGAGCACAGATCTGAGAGAGAAAATGGTCTAGGAAGGAGGAGGACGCAATATCGGACTTGGAGTTGTGAGGAAAAGAGCTTTGGCCGAGTATAGTTAAAGAAACAAGTGTGAAAGTACCAAACTGCCCCGGATTTGGGCTAGGTGGTCGGCTGGCCACCTTTTCTGGTAGGCCGACCACCCCCTGCACTCAAACCTGGTCGGTGGCCTCCAATAGCCTCCAAACCTGGTTGGTGGTGTTCCCAAGAGGGTCTCCAAGGTCTCTGCAAATCTAGGTAGTCATCGGAGTCCCCGGCACCCGAGAAAGTACAAGAAAAGTGCACTTTTCGTCCCGAAATCCCTCCGCGGGAACTTCAACTCCAACTTTCGATGCGTGTTTCATCGTCACTCATCAAGAGCAAAATGTATCCTTTTTGAGCACGTTGTGACCCTTCCGGGAGGTAAATTGGAGGTCGCGATTGAGTCGCACTCGTCGAAACTTGCATTTCTTTGCTCGTTGTTTCGCGTCAAACACGCATTCGAATTTGCACTTATCCTGCATTGTTATGCACGTCACTTGCATTCTCATGCATACCACTTGCATTGTTGTGCACGTTTCATTGGTGTTGTCATACCTCCATGCTTAACTTGTGTTGTCACGCGCGTGTCTCTCGCATTTGCGATGCATTTTCCCGTCGGCACCCTGTTTGTCTGCATTCGATGTAGCGTTGAACATGTGTTGCTAACTATGTTGTGCCTGTTAAGTTTCTCTCTTTTGTAGGCACGATATTGTATGTACGGTTCATTTGGAGCTAGTGCAACCAGACGAATCGCGCAGGTGTTGTATCTTCTCCGTGTGAAACGTGGCGAGAATTGAATAATTCTCCGCATTCTTAAACTGCATGAAATGTAGTTGTTGCTTTGCATTCTTGCTTAAAACTGTTGCGTGTGCACTTCATTACAGCTTGCTGCTTTGCATGATCATGAGTTACGCCTGGCATTATGCATATCATTTTACATCTTGCCCCCTGCCTGGGGGCATGCCAACGGGCACATCTGTGTTATCTTGCCTGTTTGTCTAAGTCTTCGGCCTTGTCAAAAATGGGTCGTCTCTGGGCTTTGACATTCACTCCAGTCACGTATGACTTCCAAGTTCTGTCAAAGAGGGGCAACTGTAGACACCCCATTTTTGACCAACCTTAAGACTCAGACGTCACCAGTTGAGCACTCAGTGATGTTGCATATTGTGCTCGTTCTGAGGTTTCAGAGTCTCGGTTGCGAGCCTTGCCTCCGAACTTCGGGGCTCTTTTGTGCTTTGCCTCGATTTGTGAACCAGATCCTGTTTTCTCTTCCCGAACGGAGGGAGAGGTCCCATAGACCATCTCTCAGTGGCCGTAGGCCACGTTTCGCGGGCCGTAGGCCATTTTTCCCATTTGGAGGCCAGTTTCTGATTTTTGAAGCCATCGGCCGTGTGCCTCAGTTCGGGACCACTTAACTACTTCCGTTTGCCCCATTTTTTGGCACATCCCTTATTTCCTCCCTTTAGAGGGACACTGTGGCCTGGGAGACCACCTTCGTGGTCATACGCCACTTCCGGTGCCTAGCAGCCTGTTTTCGGGGCCCCAGACCGCGCGTTTTGGCCCCCGAACCCTCGTTTTGCATCCATCTTGGTCCATTTTTGGTAGAGAACCTATTTTCATTGCTAGGGAGGTGGTAGGATGGTGGGAGGCCACCTTTTCTCCTGAAAAACTACTTTTCTCTTTTTCTCTCTCCAAAAGCCGTTTTTTCTGACAGAAAGCTAGTTTTTCTCACTTTTAAGCCACAATTTCTGGCTTTTCATACCACCATTGTGTTGTGCTCATCTGGGAGGCCACCAATATGGGTAGGCCGACCAGTAATTCATCTTGACCCTTTTGAACCTTGCTAAAAAGCTGATTTTTCTCTCTCTTGGGTCACATTTTCAAGTTTTTCACTATACAGCTGTGTTGCACTCATCTGAGAGGCCACCTTTTTGGGGTGGCCGGCCAGAAATTCTTCTTGAACCTTTTGACCCCTGGTCGACCGACCAGGGGAGTGGCCGGCCGGCCACTTGAACTGGCCGGCCTGCTTCTTGCTTTTTGCTCTCTCTGAATGCAATCCAGCTGTGCCAGTTGGGAAGCATTTGGACCATCCTCCATATACGTGTATGGAGGATATTTGAGGCTTCTTAGAGAATCTTTAGAGCCTCTCCTCTATGATGGAGAGGCTTGTCTTCATTTTCAAGGGTTGAACCTTTTGGTTAGAGCTTATACACCTCTCTCTCTCTATATCTCTACACTTGGGGCTCCAAATCCTAGTTTTCTTGGACCATTTGCACTACAACCCTTAGCGCCACAACTCCTCCATCCATTCCAGCACTTTGAGACTGATTTTCAAGGGTTGAAGGTTCACCAACTTGGTCCAAAAGCTCCAGCTTTGCTGTTTTTCAAGGGTAAGCACCTATTTCCCTTAAACTTGCATTTTTTTGCTCCATTGATTAGCCTTACTTTCAAGTATTTCTGGACTTTGTCATAAACTAAAAAGTGTCATATTTTGAGCTCCTATTGAATATTGATTAAAGACACTTTTCTGTTTGAGGTCTCCTACCTCCTTGTATGCTCTATCCCTCTTTGTAGGCTTATTTTGCATCATATATTAGCCCTACTTGTGAGCATTTTCGAGATTTTCCATAAACTAGAAAAAGTCTTTTTTTGACCTCCTCTTTAATATTGATTGAGGTCACTTTTCTTTTTGGAGTCATCTTCTTCCTTGCATGCTTCATTTCCTCATGCCTTGACACATGCATGTGAGCACTTGCATTGGCCTTGATTTGGCCTTTTAGCCACTGAAATCCTGTAGATTTTCAGTGGCTTAGATGTGCCTTTGAGCTTCAAAATCATAGAGGGGTGACCCTCTCACCCCTCATTCTCTTTACTAGCTTTGTTGGCCTCCCAAAGGAACCTCTTTTTGCATGCTTTAAAGTCATGTTCCAGGCCTCATTCTAAGGGTTTTGAGGTCTGCCTTAGCTCTGTCCAAGGCCCTTTTGGCCATATTTTATGTCCCTCATGCATGTGTAGAACAACCCTCCTCAAGGCCTTTCAAGAGTACCTTTCATTGTATGCTTTATTGCCCCATTTCAGGGCCAATTTGGTGAGTTTTAGGCTTGTCATAATTGATTTCCAGAGTTGGTTTTGCTATGCTATGTGTCCATCATATATGTGTTGAGTAACCCCTTGCATGCCCTTTCAAAGGAGCTCATCATTTTCGCACATGTTGGCTGCATTTCAGTGGTTATTTGGGCATATTTTGTCATGTTTTATTCATTGTTTTTGGCTGGTTTGATGAGTTCTCATACGCTTCATATACATGCCATGTAAACCATGCTTGCTAGCCAAATTTGCATGCTATTTTAGTCCATCATGTTAGCACCTTTTGGCCGTGCTTTAAACTAGAACTGTGCATGTCTTGGGACTGCCTTTGCTCTGTCTTCGTACTCCATGGCCAAATAATGCTTGCTTTGCATAGTTATAATTCAATACATGTGCCTAGCTTTGAGTTTCGGGGCTTATTTCATGCATCGGGTGCCATATTTCCATGTTTCGGGACCATTTAGCATCATGTTTCAGTGTTGGAAATTACATGTTTGTATGCCATCTTTCATTCCTTGCCATGCTTTGGTAGAGTGACATTTTATGCCTTAGGTTCGGTCCTCAGTATGCGTGCACGTGTGCACGCATTTCGGTTGTCTCATTTCCATCTCATGGCCACTGATGTGAGTGTGGCTGAGGTCCACTCATGTTGGTATAAGTCCATTGTGCGTTGCATATGCCATTTCAATCCATAGCATTGTGTATGCCATGTTACATGACGCGCATTGTGCATGCCATTTCAGTACATAGCATTGCGTATGCTAGGTTGCATGTTAGTCGCATTGTGCATGACATTTCATTTACATGGTGCTTGGAATAGGGTTTAGTCCAAGCACGGGAAACGAGGGGCGTTTCGTACTCCAAGTGACGAAACGTGCCTCGATTCCCGGTCCCCGACGTTCTTGATTATCTATGATAGAATTGTTGGCTTCATATGTTCATACTTGCATTCATGTCATATTAAAATGTGCAATTCCGTCTCTCGGCCATCATGCATCGAGATGCGTGATTGGTGGCTCGAGAACCGAGGGCCACACTCCCTAGAGCTTATGCAAGGACGGAGAGAGTGGTCGCACACGCACATGTTGAAAATACCTTGCCATGTCTCTCTCTTGCTTGTCGTTGCAGAAAAACAGGATCCAGAGGGCAGAAAGTGGTCGGCCGACTAGGTTTTCTGGTAGGCCGACCACCTTTTTTTGGTTTTCACCATAAGGGGTGGTCGGCAGGGGGTTTCCAAGCCAATACCTGGTCGATGGCTTTCCCAAGGTGGAGTTTCAGCCTCCTGGAGCTTTGTGTAAGTTTCTGAAATCAGCTGCAAACAATGGCGAGACAAGGCATCGCGACGGAATTTACCGACAAAGCGCATCGAGCATGCATGCATCCATTATCATCCAAAACAGAGCCGGGGCAGTCCATTTGCATACCAGTTTATAGCTTACTTAGCTAATTTGTTAATTAGTTAGTGGTTGTGTAATAATTAGCTGTAATTCGTTATTCATTTCGGACTGTATGATTCTTTCGGACCCTCTCAGCGAGGGCACAACTGTAATAAGTGTGCGTGCGTGTGATGTATGTCTTCCAACCCCACGTCTTTCTCCCTTTTATTTACCAGCTTATGATGGTTAGATTAGGGCATGTTTCAATTAGCATATAGTATGATAGCATGTTTGCATTTATTCATCTATCTTGCATGCACCGGGCTCGGCGCATCATACTAACTGCATTTGTATTTCAATTCCGAGTTGAATACGTGTTAGTTGTAGCATTTCAGATGCCATCTTTAGAATAGCCGAGCCTATCTTAGTTGCATTTTGCATGTGTTGCATTAGGCATTTCTGTATAGTTAGAATCATGCATGGATTTCTAACATAGCTTTTGTTTTGGCTTGGAGTACTCGGTAAGTGTTTATGCTTTAGCATCCTTGCATGCGTGTGAGTGACTGCCATGATAGCATGCTTACCATGAGGCTATTTGCTTATGTGATATACCTGTCTGAATGCCTGTGGGTGAAGGTTGGGTTATTTGGATTGGAACAATTCATCGATTGTAAGTTTTAAAGGCCACTTGAGAGTGGCAAATCATCTTGTTTTCTAAGCCCACCCGAGGGCGGCAAATCCACGTCTTAGCCTACTTACGAGTAGCACCATCAAACCATTTTCAAATAAACAAACATGAGATGTTTCGTTCCAAATTCAAGCGATCAAGTCTATACTTGTATGCTGTGCGCATCACATAGTAAATCTAGGCTAAATAACCGGAATAAGAACGCATAATGTTTTCAAAACTAGATATCATGGTTAGTAGAGGCCGATCTTCGATCGGGCGAGCGGGGGTGCTCACGAAGTGACCTTCCCCAATCGTACCCAAGTTCCCGAGCCGAGGCAACTTTGGTGATGACGGACACGTGGCCTTAGGCAACGAGTCAGGGTTTCCTAAATCTCCCCAAAATAAATATTTAGGTGGCGACTCTGTATCTGACAAAGCAGTCCATGTTTGGCACTTTTTTCAAAAAAATCTATTTTCAAAAATGATTTGCCGGATTTGGACTCTTTGATGATTTCATCGGTCTTGCATTGCAGTCTGCGAGATTAGATACAGGACCGTGACAATTAAGTCCTGAACTGTAGTGAGGCCCCAGGGCGCGTCTACACTTGGCTACAACTCTTTCTTGAACATATTGGTAATCGACCTCAATATTTTTAGACCTGGCATGAAACACAGGATTGCTGGATAAGGAAATTGTAGGCAGATTATCACACCAGAGGGTAGGAGCTAGAAATGAAATATGAAGATCAAACAGCAACATTCCAAGCCAGCTTTGTTCAGCAGTAGCTTGAGCAAGAGCTCTATATTCAGCTTCAGTGGAAGATCTAGACACAATAGGTTGCTTCTTTGCTGACCAAGAAATGAAATTAGGACCCAAAAACACACAATAACCAGTTGTTGATCTTCGATCAAATGAACAATCTGTCCAAGTATGCAAGGTAAAAGGGCCAGGAGTAAACTGTAGATCTTGATGAAGAGTGCCCTTCAGATATCTGAGAATTCTTTTAACTAAAACAAAATGACTGGTGAGAGGTGTCTGAAGAAATTGGCATGTATGGTTAACAGCAAAAGCTAAGTCAAATCTAGTGATAGTAAGGTATTGTAGTGCACCAACAAGACTACGATAGAGACAAGGCTGAGAGAACGGTAAATCTACTTGATTAGTAGAAGATTTGAGAGTCATAGAAGAAGGAGAAGATTTGCAATTTGTCATACCAGCTTTAACCAAAATTTTAGTAGCATACTTCTTTTGGGATAAGAAATACCCTGAAGAAGAAGAAGTAACAGAGATACCCAAGAAATAGTTGAGAAGCCCCAATTCTTTCATAGAGAAAGTAGAATGCATCTGAGTAATGAGAGTAGAAATATAGGAAAAATCACTTCCTGTAAGTAAAATATCATCAATATAGATTAAAAAGATAGTGATAGAGTGTGGAGTCTTTTTAACAAACAAAGATGAATCACAATGACTGGCCTTAAAACCATGAGTGAGAAGAAAAGAGGAAAAGGTATAAACCGGGCCCTAGGTGCTTGTTGGAGCCCATACAAGGCTTTATTCAGTTTGCAGACTAAGAAAAGATTAGTTTGATTAACAAAACCAATAGGTTGATGCATGTAGACCTCCTCCTCTAGAATACCATAAAGAAAAACATTAGAAATGTCCAGTTGTTTGATAGACCACTGAAAATGAAGAGCCAAACATAGAAGAAGTCTGATTGTGGGTTATTTGGCCACAGGACTAAATGTTTCAAAGTAATCAATGCCTTCAATTTAGAGAAAGCCTTTGGTAACCAATCTGGCTTTATGCCTAGCGATAGTACCATCAGAATTCTTCTTAAGACGAAACACCCATTTGCAACCAATAGCCTTTTTTGTTGGTGGAAGATTGACTAAAGTCCAAGTGCCTTGTCTGAGCAAGGCAGTGCATTCATCCTTCATGGTAGCAACCCCAGCACTGGATTGAGAAGCCTCTTGAAAGGATTGAGGCTTAGTATGATCAGAAGAAGTGAGGAAACAATGATGTTGAGACTTAGACCTAGTGATCATGGGATGAGTATTAGGAGGAGAAATGGAGTGAGTAGAATGAGTTAAAGGAAGAGAAGGTAAAAGAACAGACAAAGAAGAAATGGGAATTTGAGACTGAGAAGTAGACTTGGAGATACAAGTATGAGAAAGCAAATCAGCAGACAGAGACAAATCAGCAGCAGACTGAGGTAAACCAATAGACTAAGTTGAAACAGAAGGCAGACTGTCAAAAGGAGCAGCAGATTCTGGGACAGACAAATTTGCAGGAGTAGCAGACTGATGGACAACTTGTGGAACAAAAGACTAATGACCAGACTGTGAGGTAGGCCTAGAAAAGGACTGAACAGAATCAAATTGACCAAAAACAATTGGAACTGGTAACTGAGTTGTAGCAGGAAGAAATGTAGGGGAAGTCTGGACTGGCCTTTTTTCACGCCCTGCCTTTCAAAAAGGGTTTGAAAAGAAGGTCTCATAGTTCGGACTCTTGCGGTTCTGAATCTAGTCTCACAAGTGCAATGTAAAACTGATAAACACCAAAGAGTCCAAATCCGACAAACCTTTTTGAAAAATCGATTTTAAATCAAATAATGCCAAAATTAGACTGCTTTGCCAAATACAGAGTAGCCACCTAAATATTTTATTTTGAGGAAATTTAGAAAATCCTAACTCGTGCCGAAGGCCACGTGCCCGTTATCACCAAAGTTGCCTCGGCTCGGGAACTTAGGTACGAGAAGGGAAGGTCCTGAAATGAGCACCCCCTGCTCGTCTGATCAAAGATCGGCCTCTATTAATCCTGATATGCATTTTTATAAACATTATGTGTTCTTGTTCTGGTTATTAAACTAGTTTTACTATGTGATGTGTACAAGCAAGTATAGACTAGTTTGCTCAATTTGAAACAATTCAACTCGTGTGTTTGCAAAAATGGTTTGAATTTGCCACCTCAAATGGGCTTAAAGTTTACGGATTTGCCACCAAACATAGTGGGCTTAAAACGCACATCCGTTGAATCATTCCAATCCAAACAACAGGCATTCATGCAGTTTAGCAAGTAAGCACATAGCCTCATGGGAAGCATGCTAATCATGACAACATTCACACTCATGCAAGCATGCTAAAGCGTAAAAACTCACCGGGTACTCCAAACCAAAACAAAAACTAGTTAGAAAGATGCATGATCCTAACTATGTAAGATGCCTAATGCAACACATGCAATATGCAATTAATAGGCTCGACTACTAATATGGCATATGAAACAATTTGATAACATGCGGTTAAACACGTATTCAAAGAAGATATTAAAATGACAATGCATTTTGAATGATGCGTCGAGCCTTGGTGCATGCAAGACAAATGAATGAATGCAAGCATGCGATATGCTAATCAAAACATGTCTCTAATCTAACCATCCAAAGCGATTAAATAAAAGGGAGAAAGTCGCGGGGTTGGAAGACATACACACACGCACGCACACTTATTATAACATTACACCCTCGTGAATGAGGGTTCAAATGAATAAACTAACTAACTAGCTATGTTAATTAAGCTAACTAATTATTACAAACCGAAAACGAATAACTATTTAAGCTAACTAATTATTGAAAAAACTTAATTAGCTACAACCAATTAATTACAACACGTGTTTAATCTAATGCTAATTAAACTAACTAGCTAATCCCGGGAAACGAGGAATGCATGCATGCTTGATCCTTCACCCGAAAAAGCCACTTCTTTGCTATTGCAAGGCTCTGTTTGCACATATGATCACTAAAAATTGTGCCAATTTCCTGAACACCTCTGCTTCACCTCAGGCACACACTATGCAAAAACCACTGATGGCCGACAAAGGGGACAAGGGACCAGTCGGCTACCATTGCTGGCCGGTCAGCCACTGATGGTGGCTGTCGGTCACTGGTGGTTCACACCTCCATGCTGTAACAGAGAGAAAAACAATATATTCTCATAGGTTATCTATATTGTTTACCCTCCTTATCATCACACAAGCTCAAAGGAGAGAAACTCTTGGCCCACAAACCATCAATCAAGCAATTTCCATGCATGATGGCTAAGGGGCCAAGTTTGTACAAGTTTAATAAATGCACAAACAAGACCAAAATGATCACCACCCTATCATGCATGATTAAGGGCAATGGACACCTAGGAAAATGACACATTTCATCACTTTTGAGTATGAAATGTCCCATTTGCCTTGTGTTCAAATTAATGTTTAATTTGAACACATGCAATGCAACACAAAGAATGCTTATCTTGCACACTTTTACTTACCAATTTTGTTTATTCATTTTAATTACCAAACTATTCATTAGGCAATTTGTCCATTGGTGAGTGTCTTCTAAAGTGAAAGAAGTGTCAACCAAGGGGTAGTTCAAGGCATGAGGGAAGCTTCATGTCGTTTGTAATAAACCCTCAAAGGAGGATTAAACCATTAAGCATGAGCCTCAACCTCAAACTTAAACAACCCTAAGGTTGAAACAACCCTCAAAATAAATGAAAAAGTGAAGAAATGAAGGAGGTTGTAGTGATTGTATGTGTTGAAATTGAGTGAAAAAAATACTAAAAACATGCAACCAACTCACACCAATGAAGTTTAAAGCCTTAAAACACTAAACTAGTGAAGGAATTAACACTATAACTATGCAAAACAAGACTCAAACAAGCTGATCATCCCAAAACGGAGCTAAAACAGATTATTTCAGGAGCAAAAACATGTTGGACTTGAGCTAAGTTAATCTAGAAAAACATGCTAACATGTGAAGCTAACTAGACATGCAAACAAGACATGAGGAGGGGAGGCTAACCCCTCCAATTTTGGATTTCAAAATAAGTTTTTGGCCACTAAAAATACTCTGAAATTTAGTAATTAAAAGGCCCAAAAAAGTTGCTTTGAAAGTAATGAATGCAAAGCACAAAAGCTATATAAGCTAAGAAGCAAAAGTGGTAGACCACCCCTAACTAAAAAGAGGCTTAAACGATCATTTTTAAGACACAAAAACAAAGCTTCTTATGGTTCAAAACCAGCCTCAAAACAGTTTAAAAAGATGAAAAAAAACAAGTATACTAAACAAGTGAACAAAGTAAGTAAACTACCTCTTGAGGCAAAGGGCAACTTTAGGCACAAATCCAAGCTAAAACCGCTTGCTAGAGCTCAAAACAAGTCTCTAGGAACCTCAGCTCAAAGAGAAGTAACTTTGATCAAGGTAGTGTATGTAAAAGTGTAGGGTTGATAGACAAAAGTATAGGATTTGTGAGCAAATGTATACAAAATTACAGGAAAGAGAGAGAGAGAGAATTTTGCTCCAAAATTGCTAACCTCCCAAAATAGGGGAGGAACCCCTATATTCATAGAAAAACACCCTCTAAGCTTGGAAATATCTCACTATACATGTGATATCTCTGTTCCGTAATATGTTAATTGGTCCTTAATATGAATGTGATTATGTGTTTAATATGATTTTGTGTGCCATTATGTGAAAATATATGGTTTTGAATTTCTATTTGTTCACCCTAGGAATATCTGTTTGATTATCTGCTTTGGAATTTAAATTGAAGGCCCTATCGGCCACAGAAACTGGAATTGTTTGCGCCATTATGGTTGGCATAATTTTTAGAGCCTACGGTGAAGTTTAATTGAAAAATTGATTCGGACCAGATTAAATTGATTAAATTGATGAATTAGTGCCCAATTATTTATTATTATTAAATTGATTTAGTGGGACTTGTATAAAAAGGCAATACACACTCAATTCCTCTCTTTGTTTCATCTTTTGGCTGATTTAGTTCTCTAGCGGGGGAGAGACCCGAAATTAGAGAGAGAGAGAGAGAGAGAGAGAGAGAGAGGTGAGAAAATCTATGTTTTGGTCTTGAAACTTGGAAGTCTTGAGATTAAACTCAAGAAATTGCTATAGCTTGGAAGATTAAGCTCCTAGGTAAGGGAATTCATGAGTTTAATGTGTAATTTTGTGTATTCAAAGTTGATTAATGATCAAGAGTAAGAATTGAATTGAATTTCAGTTGGTTTTGTTGAATTTGAAGCCTTAGAACACATGCATGTAAGAAATTGCCATAAATTTCCATGTTTGAGCATAAAGTATGTAATCCATGTTGAGTTTTGATTAATGAACCACATATTTGATCATCTCTTCACCAATTAAGTTGAGGATATTGTGTATATTTCACATGCAAGTGCAAATCATGGGAGTTTGAGTCTTGCATGTTTGAATCTAGTGTGTTGGCGATGAGTTTGAGTTAATTTGAGACATGCATGTGATTAAATTGTGAAATTGAGCTTCATTGTGTTGTAATTTGGTGTTTATACCATGTTAGAATATGTATATGTGAAGTTTGAGCCAAAATAATGCATTTGGAACCTTTAAACATCAAATTGAAGCTCAAGAACATGTTCTGGGTTTTCCAGGATTTTGATTGTGTTCCCAGTATTTTCTACAGACATGGTGTCTGCTCGAGCGGGTAAGTTCACGATCGAGCGGAGAGCCATGTAGAGAGGCCTTCCGCTCGAACGCCAGAGGTCGCGATCGAGCGTAAATTTGACATATCCAGTACTTTTGCAGGCCTCGTGGGTTCGCTCAAGCAGGGAAGTCCACACTCGAGCGGGGACCCTATTTTCTGAAATTTTGAAAATGCATTCTGTGTTCCGTTTTCCGTTCTCTTTCGCTTGCAAGCACTCTTAGGCATATATTGAGCATTATAAATGAGTTAAAGAGATAAGAATGAAGCCTAAAGAGGAATATGTGGATATAAGAACGGATTGAATTGTTTATGACCCTTTTGTGTTCAGGGAATGTGTAAGGTCGAGCTCCAGGGCAAACCAACCAACCGGTCACTGTGAGTAATATCAATATTTTGAAACTTGTCATTTGCCCAATTGCTTATTTCTCTATGAGCCTTATAAGTGCTAGTTTGAATTATGGACAAATGTTTGCTATGAATAACTGAATGGACCGAAGGCCATTTTGACATAAATGAATGAATGGATGGGCCAGAGGCCATTTTGACATGAATGAATGGGCCAGAGACCAGTTTGACATGAATGAATGGGCTAGAGGCCTGTTTGACATGAAAGAATAAATGAGCCAGAGGCCAGTTTTACATGGATGAATGGGCCAGAGGCCATTTTGACATGGATGAATGGGCTAGAGACCATTTTGACATGAAAGTTTGAATGGGCCAAAGGCCAGTATGTTTGGAACTATAGTCACTTGACCTAAATTGTGTACATGTATGTTAAATAGAAATACAAATTGGGCCCAAGGCCGTTTGAAGCATGTTGTTCTACATATCGTTTGTATAACTTCTGTATTTGATATTATTCACTGGGTTATCGCTCACACTCATTCATGTGTTTGTAGGTGAGCCAAGAGAAGTCCAGACCCAGCGCCAATGATGTCTATGTGGAACAACAAAGGTTTTAAAGAGTCAGCCCTCGCGTCTCACGCACGAGACTCGTCTTCGCCTTTTTGTCATTCTATTTTATTTTGTCATGTGGGCGAAGTCTTTGAATATGGTGTATATAGTTTTGATGGGTTGACTTAAACTATTATGATCCTGTATGTACAGAACCTGGTGTGGTACTTATTTTGTTGTGAGTTATTAATGTGCATATGTATGGTTGTTACGATGTGACATGTAAGCACAGCTCTATGGACAAAGTTTTAAATTGCTTCCATTTGGCCCCCATTAACTCTGTTAAAATACGTTTGGTTTGGTTTGAGGCCCTAGGTAATCTCATGATTACTGGCCGGTTATGTCCTTAACCCACGGGGGTGGGTTCGGGTCATGACAATACATGTGTAGGGAGATGTAGCTTATTGTGCTAATAGCTGGCACAGCTGTCAACAAATATCTAAAAAATGGTATTGGTGGCCGTCGGCCACCACTGGTAACCGACCGGCCACATCTCTAGTCGACAACCATCATCCATGGCCGACAGCCCATGGTGGTGACTGACAGGTCACCAAAAGGTTCTAGACTCAAAAACAACAATAATTGGTCCAAAACCAAGCACAAAATAGATAACGTTTTAAGGCTCAAAGGCAAGGCACTCCACCGAGAACTTTGAGCACTCAAAACGAACACATGCAATCATAATCATCAAGTGCACAAGCTATGATGTTTGAGTCTTGAGGACGGTCAAAAATGGGGTGTCTACAGTTACCCCTCTTTGATAGAACTTGGAAGTCATGAAATGACGGGAGTGAATGTCAAAGCCTAGAGACGACCCATTTTTGACAAGGCCAAAGACTTGGACAAACAAACAAGCAAGGCAAAACAAATGGTTGCGCCCATAGGCTGCCCACGTATCCCTTTGCAAGGAATCAAACTAGCGTAGTTCTGGGGCAAGATGCAAGTGATATGCACGATGCAAGAACATAACTTATGATCATGCAATGAGGCTGTAATGAAACACTTGAATGCAAATGCAATGCAAGCAAGCCGAAACAAGATACAACAATCTCAATCATAAGAAGGAGTAAACAAACACACCACGCGTGGGAATTACAGACCGAACCACATTTCATACAAAAAAGATGTAAGAAAATTATGCAAGCTTAACTACGCGATGCGCAGAAAACCGTCGGGCGCACCCAAGGTCTTAACCGAGATCCTAATGTGTTGCACATGGAAGGAAAAAAAGGGGGGTGTATACACCGGGGCACACCTGAATGCTTTTAACCTGAGGGAGGTGACCGAATGAGGGTATAAACATCAGGACACACACAAATGTTTTTAACCGGGGGGACGGTGGCCGAAGGAGGTGATAAACATCAGGACACACACAAATGTTTTTAACTGAAGGACAGTGACCGAAAGAGGTGATAAACATCAGGACGCACACAAATGTTTTTAACCGAAAGACGGTGACCAAAAGAGGTGATAAACATCAGGACGCACACAAATGTTTTTAACCGAAGGGCGGTGACCCACGAAGGTGATAAACATCAGGGCGCACACAAATGTTTTTAACCGAAGGGCGGTGACCCACGAAGGTGATAAACATCAGGGCGCACACAAATGTTTTTAACCGAAGGACGGTGACCGAAAGAGGTGATAAACATCAGGATGCACACAAATGTTTTTAACCGAAGAACGGTGACCGAAAGAGGTGATAAACATCAGGATGCACACAAATGTTTTTAACCAAAGGACGGTGACCAAATGAGGTGATAAACATCAGGATGCACACAAATGTTTTTAACCGAAGGATGGTGACCGAAAAAGGTGATAAACATCAGGACGTACACAAATGTTTTTAACTGAAGGACAGTTCAAATGGTACAAGTGATTCTACTTGGAACGCCTCTGAATGAACCGTACATACAATATCATGCCTGCATAAGAAAGAAACTTAACAGGTACAATGTAGTAAGAATACATGTTCTACGCAAGACAAATATCAAAGATACAATGTTAATGGCATGGAAAACATGTGAGAAACAAAACAGAAGCATATTCTAGAATGCATGTTCAATGCAACAGTACAAAATGCATGTTATATGCATGATCAACAGCACAAAATGCATATTCTATGCAAGATTAACAGTATGTTCTATGCATGATAAGTTGAAAGCGTGTTCTATGTAACAAAATGCACATTCTATGCAACAGTATATGTGAAATGGACGTACCATGCAACGACAAAGAGATGCACGTTCCATGCAATGACAAAAGGATATCCGATAAAACCAACTCAGTCGCAACTTTCGATTTACCTTTCGGTAGAGTTGCAATATGTTTTAAAAGGATACACCTCGTCCGTGTTGACTAGCACTGAACATCATGTACTGAAGACACGGTTTGGAGCTTCCACAGAGGTGATTCGAACTTAAAAGTGAACTTTCCTTGCACTTCTTGAGAAATGAAGACACAAAACAGCAGCAAAACTCAAAGGAGGAGCACTGGGCACTGGTCGGCCACCAGGGGAGAGCGTCGGCCACCTGTCGGCCACCCCTATGCACTGTCGGCCACCAATGGCAGTTCGGGCCCATTTTGGTCATTTTACCCCGGGTCTTTAAATAAACACACCCAAACTTCATTTCCACATTTCTCCATACCCGAAAACCCTTCCTCCTTCTCTCTAGATACTTTCCCTCTCTAGATCTGAGCTTTATACGCGTTTTCCAATGCCCCAAGCACGTTTGATTCGCTAAATCCTCTTTGTATACTCCGTTTTGAACCGATTCAAATTCGATTTCGGTGCTTTTTCTTGGAGTTTCACCACTTGAGGCTTGTTTTCCTCGAGTTCTTCTTGGATTCTATGCCTTTTCATGGGCTTTGACTTTTTCTTCCCTTTCTCTCTCTTAGGGTTAACTTTTGTCGACCTTTGGCATTTTCCACTTATTTTCCTCATTTTCGGCCACTTTTCTCATCTTCTTTCCAGATGGCAGACTACATTCCTCACGATGGAGCTTCCCCAGAGGTTCCACCTCAGTTGTCCTTAGGGATGGAGGCAGAGCCCGAGCCTGTGCTACTACCACCCAGGGTTCGACCCTTCGACCCGACAACATATGATCCTCCGACGTATGTGCTACCACCTGAGAGTGTCCAGCATTTCAAGAGGTTTGAGCGAGGCGCACCAGAGGACCTTTTGCTACGAGAGCTGACCTCCTATTTACCTTACGGCGCCACCGAGGTATACACTATATTCTCATGTTTTCTTCATTGTACCTTGCATCTCTTACTTAAACCACACTCTTGCACTGTATTTCTTACATTGCTTTTCACTTGCTCATTTCAAACATATTCTTGCACTTTATTTCTTACACTGCATTTCACTTGCTCGTTCTAATCGTAGGGGGACTCCCACTCTATCGGAGGCTATGGAGCCACATCCGCGAGGGAGTGGTATATGGAGCTCCCTGATGGTGTACTCCATATTGTTGATGAGGCCGACTTTGGCTTGTTTTGCATGGGACTGTCACGCCTCATAGCGAGTTAACCTTTACTCGGAGTATTGGTAGAGATGTGGTGGGATACCACCAACTCTTTCCACTTCTCTACTGCAGGAGAGATGACGATGACTTCATATGATTTCTCTATGCTCATTGGCATAAAGGTAGGGGGTCGTCCGATCCCTTATGATACAAACATGGGTGAGTGGGAGGCGGTATGAATCTACCTGCTAAGAGCACACCCACCTATCTTCCAATCAGGGACGGTTCGGTACAGCTGGTTTGTAGAGCAGTTTCGAAGGAGAAAGCCAGTGACCCTGAAGGAGACTGAACATTAGGCTCGTGGCTTCTTGACGTTCCTCTTCGGCACCACTTTGTTCGCAGATAGAGCGAACATTGTTGGATTATATTTCCTGAGTGCACTGGTGGCCTTGTCCTAGGTCCATGTTTATGACTGGGTCGGTGCTAGCTGTATTTTCTGTACACTGTACATTCTGCTTTCTGCACTCACACTTGTACTTTTTGTGCACTGCATACATATTCTGCTCTTTGTATTCTGCTTTCTATATTCTCTGCTTTTTGCATTCTCTGGACATTGCACACACTCTGCTTTCTGCATTCCTGTGTTTTACTGTACACTCAATATGGCCCTTTTCTTTTTGCAATTTCAGGTATATGCCTACTTCGCGGCCCTTGCCCCAGAGCCAGAGGTGGAGATGCCTCATGTCGTGTCATACTCTCATCGGTATGACGGGAGATGTCTGCGAAGGATACGAGAGACTTTTTTATTCTTCCGCCAGTACTTCGACACTGTGACTGCAGCAGAGGTAACCCAAAATTCACTATTATTTTCATTCTACTTCAACTCTGATTCATAATGTAATATTTAACAAGCTGTACATTCTCTGTTTACAGATCATGTGGCAGCCTTGGGCAACAATGCCTGAGGGAGTTGGGGACCAGTTTGCTAGAGCTCGGGGGGCCACCCGCTTTAGGCTTTCTATCCGAGGGTCCGATTTTTTGGGCCTAGTTTTTAGGCGAGCGTTTCATACGCCAAACCTTGGGTTTGCCACAGTCGATAGTTTCCACGGCACCTCCACCATTTATAAGAGCTACAGAGAAGCTCACCTCCCAAGAGATGATCCAGTTTACCAGAGGCTTAGATGCCAATTACTTTTTGGGAGAGGGTGATTACGCTATATTCATCGAGACATACCTCATGCCTCCTTTGACCGGTATTCGCAGAGGTGAGGGGATGAGAGCTCCAGCTGGGAGAGAGAGCCAGAATACCTAGGGCGACCGAGGCATGTGGTAGAGCAGCCACACAGACAAGGCAGAGGATCGGCTAGCCAGAGCTGTCTACTGCACTCACATGTTGGCGATACACTGGGAGGCATATCAGATCCCGATTGAGCATACCACAGCGGGACATAGATACATCAGAGCTCTTGATGCACCACCAGTATGTTCCTCATTATTTCGTTTTCTTATTTCTTTGATATTTGTTTCTTCTGGACATTGATCATTTCCAAAGCATTTATAGGCACCTTCTGGATACACCGAGGATCAGCTACAGCTGTTAGCCTCATTTGAGGGCATGATATTGAGGAGGGAGGCACTGCTCAGCTTCCACGGCATTCAGGTTATTTCTTCAGTTTTCTTATATTCCAGTCATCAAATTTCCACTAACACACTGAAACTGACATTTCAACTAAAAATTTCCCCACGCTACACTGATACACTACATCTGAATTTATACACTGTACCTGACTTCTACATATACTTATTCTGCACACCATACTTGCATCTGATACACATACTGCGGTTGACATATGATAACTGTCTTTTGAGGTCCCACCTATACCGACAGCACCAGCGGTAATAGCACTAGGACCATCAGTACCCCTTCCGACAGCAGGGAGAGAGAGACAGGCTCCAGCACGCAGCCAAGGCCGAGCTAGGAGAGCCCGAGCTGAGAGGGGCCCTTCCGAGCCTATTCTGAGCGAAGATGACAGTGAGACCAGCGAGGTCGAGGAGGCAGCGAGTCAGTATGCTGAGTCATCCAAGAGTGGAGACGATGACGCCGGCTCAGGTTCTGCAAGTGGCGATGCTACAAAGTTAGGTTCAGACGTAGAGAGCAACGATGACTCCGGTTTTGCTTCGGCATCCGGTTTAGACAGCGGCGCAGATGGAGACAGTGCTGTGGAGTCTGCTCCACCGAGGAAGATGATGAAAAGGGCCACTCGAGCCTTAGATAGCTGGTGCTGATCTATTTGTATTTTTGCTTAGTTTCTTTTGTTAGTAGTGTTAGCACTTTGTACAGCCTTAGACAGTTCTTTTTTTTCTTTCTTTAAAAACTTGTATTGTACTATTTGTAAAAACAACCATGATCGGAATAAAAACTGAGCTTTTTGAAAAAGGGTTGTATTTTGCATCACGAGCACTGCATTGCATGAAAAAGAGATTGAATTTGACATTGAAAACCGAATACTTGTATTATCACAACAGTCCGAATCAGGTAATGAACTAACCAACAACTGAAATAAATAAAGTAATACAACTGGGTAATCAAAATAACAACTTGATAAACAACAAAACAATTCGATATACAACAAACAACTCGATGAAGAAAACAACTCGATAAACAAAACAACTCGATAAACGACTTAAATACAACATAGCAAACTTGCTAAAACTAAAAGGACTCAAAACAGGACCTTAGCATATGTAAAGAGCAAAACAAAACAAAAGTTCTCAGCACTCTCAACACAAAGGTGGATAGCAGGTCTGAAAAAAAGGCAGTCAATCATCAGTGGTGGCCGGTCAACTACCCAAGCGGCCTGTCGGCCATCGATGTGAGGAACCTCCAAATTGTTGACACTTGGCTTCCACTCACTGCCGTATCTTCTACAAAAGGTTCAGACTTCGTGATTTCCTCATTTCAACTGCAAACTCTTCACAAATGGAGCCATTCTTCACCAAAAAGCTCTCGAATTGGATTGCAACTTTAGATGGCTCAAAAAAGCTAAATTTCTAGGATTTCGGCATAAATGCACTATTCCCGCTGAGTCGTTCTTCGCTTTGTTTTCCATTCTTACATGCCACGGCTAGATGTTGGAACCCAATTACACATGTCTTTAGCTTCGGGGGACAAGATATATACCAGACAATAGAAGAATTTCAAGTGCTAATGGAGTCCTGGCGCAACGAGAAAATCTTACCCCAGCCCCGTTTTGGTCACATCCCAACTTTGGGAAGGATGTGTGGGCTCACTTTACACGCTGCCTGATCCTTGGTTCACAATGGAGAGTTGGATATTCCCAATTTGATTCATCGATTTTCTGACGCCAGTGACTGAGGAGATCTTCCTTGGCGAGGTTTTCGATAACACGCCCTTTGTTTGTGCATGTTAGCTCTTGGTTTTGGCGGGTCTAGCATTCGGCTAGTTGAAGTGGCACAAGGTTTGAGAGAGGGCAAGAGTTGCAATTGTTTGGTACTGACCGAGACTTTAATGGGCTTAGACGCTTTTCATTGGCTAGAGACAAACAAATTCACAGGGAGTCCACTACTTCTTCAAGTAATGTTTCCTACCCTTTCTCATATGTGTTTCTCACATCACGCGGCACTCATGCTCTGTTTTTCTCTTAAAGCCCTTTTCTCACTTTTTCTCTCAATATACACCTCTTTATTCTTTAATCTCTCTTTTCTTTCATCCCTCCCCAGATATGGTACATGGACAAACTGATAGTAGTGGACTCTTACCCTGCATATTCAGCATGAGGCTATTTCTTTCGCCAATGGCTATTTGATTTCCTGAATGAAGGATGGTGGTGCCATTGGATGTGCAATAGGTCTGCTGCTGACATTGCTTGGCATTGCCTTTGGTTTGATCTGCTTGAGATAAGCTACAGCATGGCTCGATAACCTGGCATTCAACTGATTGACCTGACACTCTGCGTATTCTACTTTCCATTCCGGTTCATGCGTCAATTCGGACATGACTAGACTTGCCCAGAAGAGGGGGTAGAGTACCTAGCTTCCTTCCAAATTCAAGGTTCGCAATTGGCTCGATATCCCATTGCGTGGAGGACAAGGGAACTTCTGGCTCCTGCCTCTAGTTTCAACTGCGTACTTTCTGGCGAGTGCCTAGCTTGGCTTGAAGAAGAAGCATAGACAGAGCCTACTTTAGCATCGGAAGCTTCCGCAAGCACAAGGAGGGGACGCAGGAACACCTGACTCATCTATGCCCCAAGTTTATCGCTTTGATTTAACTTTTCAAGTTTTCCTTTTGAATGTAATAAAAGCAACTTTAATTTGTATCGAGCTTTGGAGTATTTTGTATTGAAATCAATGAAATTGAAGTTGTGGGCACTGAAAATTTTCTTTTTGGTCCAAAAATGGTCTAAGTTGTAAAAAGATTAATTTGAACAAAATCAACTTTTATCAAAACTTTTCAAAATCATTTTCGATAAGGATCACAACTTGACACACATGGAATCTATCCTTGAGATGTACAACCGCGAATCCAGAAATGAAAAATTGCCCCTGGACTAAATAGCACTGCTCAGCACTGTAATCAGCTCTTCTCTCAGGGTAAGGATCATAACCGATCTTTCAAATAACGAACAGACAAGGATGCCTTGATCAAACATATGGACACAGTCGATTTGGAGGTGTTTACGGCCGGACTTCGGAATGAAGTTGCCTACGTATCCCAAAGAAGGGAATCAGGCCTTACGTAGTTCAGTTCGGGTTCACTTGGGTATTAACACTCTCCTTTTGCGCTCTAACTTTTGCATGGCCACCCTTTTTGGGTTTTTAACCTTGCGAGCTCAGTTTTTTTTCTTTTTAATTTTTTATGCTTTAACTTTTGCCTAGGTTGCCCTTTCGGGTTTTTGGCCTAGTGAGCCTCTCAGGGGTAATATTTCTTCAACATGTCCATGTTGATTGGTTGGGGAAATTCTAGGCCATCCAGGTCCATAAAAATAACAACTCCACCCGACCAAATGGTTTTGATAATGCAAGGACTAGTCTAATTAGGTCTAAACTTGCCCCTATGGTCATGGACGGGAGCTCGGTTGTCTTTTAGCACCAAATCCCCTTCCTTAAGATTCCGAGACTTAACTTTTTTGGTAAAAGCTCTGGCAATCCTGCGTTGATAACCCTGATCGTGGTACGGTACTTTCAGCCTCCTCTCATCGAACAACATTAGTTCTTTGAACCTACTTTACCGCCAATCCGCTTCTGCTATCTGGCACTCAGCCATAACCCGCAATGACGGAACCTCTATTTCAATCGGCAGAATAGCTGTCAGCTCATAAAATAGAGAATACGGAGTTGCCCCAGTAGATGTCCAAATTGAAGTTCTATAGTCCCAAAGAGCAAATGGCAATTTGTCTAGCCAATCCCTGTAGGTCTCAACCATTTTCTGCAAAATGTGTTTGATGTTCTTGTTGGTGGCCTCAACAGCTCCATTGGTTTGCGGCCGATATGTAGATGACTTATGAAAAGCCACATTTGTATTTTTCCAACAAGTCGATCACTCCTTTCTTGAAATGGGAGCCATTGTCTGAAGTGATCTCGTTCGGGACTCCATAACGGCAAATAATGTTGTTGCGGATGAACTTAGCCTCATGCGCTGCTTTCAATACTGCATAAGACTAAGCTTCCACCCACTTCATGAAATAATCAATTGGCACTAGATTATACTCATGCCCATTTGACTCTTTTGGTGTAACTGCCTCAATGACGTCAATTTTCCAAACTGAGAAAGGCCATGGTGAAGTCATGTTGTACAGCTTCGACGGTGGGATATTCATGTAATTTACATGAATTTGGCATTTCTGGCATCGCCGAACAAAACCAATACAATCCTCCTCCATAGTAGAGCAATAGTAGCCTTACCTGAGAATTTTCCAAGCTAACATTACTCCACTTATGTGTGCTCCACACTCTCCCCCATGGATCCATTAGGCACTTCGACTCTTTTACCTCAACACACAACTTGTGCATCCCTAGATGATCCATTTTATACAACTTACCCCCGCAGATGATAAATTGAACGGCCATCCGCCGTATTGCCCTCTTATCTTTGGCATTTGCCCTTAGTGGATAAACCTCATTTTTCAAGAAGTTCCAGATATCGTAATATCAGGGGTTTTGATCTGGTACTTCATCTATTGCGGTGATTAACTCGTAGGCCAACGTATATCTCTATTCATTAATGATCGAACGCATCCGAACTCCAAATGAGATGTCTATCATGGAAAATAGAGTTAATAAGGCATCAGCGAACCTGTTGTTCTCTCTTAATAGATGAGTGAAGGTTAGCTTCTCAAACCTAGGAATCAGAACATCCAAGGTTTGGTGATAGATCTTCATCTTTTCTTCTTTGACCTTCTAGTCTCCTTTTGCTTGAGACACAACCAGGTTCGAGTCCCCAATAACGTCTAACCTTTTTGGCCCTAGTTCTAGGGCAGTTTCCAAACCGGTGATACACGCATTATATTCTGCTTCGTTGTTAGATACTTTGAACTGGAGTTTGAAAGCTAAAGGTATATGGGAATTGTCGGGCAATATCAGCAACACCCCTATCCCATAAACGTACTGGTTAGATGCTCCATCAAAGTACATTGTCCAAATCTTTTCCTCGACCTATAGAATAACTTCACCTGGGAATAGGTATTCTATCGCTTCATCCTCTTCCACCGGGTGATCTGTCAGGAACTCAACTACCGCTCTCCTCTTGACAAACTTGCGAGTGACATATTTCAGATCAAATTCAGAGAAAAGAAGCAACCAAAGGGCTAGCCTACCCATAAGTGCTGGTTTTTTGAAGAGATATTTGATGGGATCTAATCTCGAAACCAGAATTACGGAGTGAGCTAACAGGTAGGGCCTCAACTTCCTGGTAGCCCATATCAAGGCTAAGCAAGCGTTCTCCAACAGGGTGTAACGGGTCTCATAGTCTAGCATTTTCTTACTCAGGTAGTAGATGGCTTTCTCTACCCTATCCTTAGATTCCTGAGCAAGCATGCATCCTATCGTTGTATCCGTTACTGACAGATACAGAATCAAGGGCTTACCTGGCTCTGGCGGCGACAACACAGGTAGGTTCTGAAGGTACTACTTGATCTGCTTAAAAACAAACTGACATCGGTCATCCCATTGAAATTTTTTTCCTTTCTTCAAGAGACCAAATAGTAGTTCACAAGTCAAGGTTAATTTAGAAATAAACCGTCTTATGAATTGCACTTTACTTAGAAAGCCTTCAGTCCTTGGTGGTGGCATTTCTAGAATGGCCTTGATTTTGGAAGGATCTACCTCGATGCCCCTCTGTGTGATCAAGAAACCCAGCATTTTTCCTGTTGTTACGCCAAAAGTGCACTTCTGTAGATTCAGCCTCAACCGATATTCTCTGATCCATTAGAAGAATTTCTTCAAGGCAGTGTAGTGGCCCTCTCTTTCCTTGGATTTGACAATCATGTCGTCCACATACACCTGGACCTCTTTATGGACCACATCATGTAGGATTGTGGTTGCAGCCCGTTGATAAGTGGCCCCAGCATTCTTCAACCCAAATGGCATCACCCTGTAGCAGTAGGTTCCCCACGGTGTGGTGAAGGCAATCTTCTCTCTGTCCTCGGGTGCCATCAGAATCTGGTTACACCCGAAAAATCCATTAATGAAGGAGAGTAACGCATGGCCTGCGGTGAAATCCACCAATTTATCGATATGCGGTAGAAGAAAGTCATCCTTCGGACTAGCTTTGTTCAGATCTCTGAAATCTACACACACCCGAATTCTGCAATCTTTCTTTGGCACCGGAACAATGTTGGCCAACCAAGTTAGATACTCAAATACTAGCAAGAAACCTGTGTCTATCTGCTTGGTGACCTTTTCCTTAATCTTCAAAGAACAATCCGGGTGTATTCTCCAAAGCTTCTGCTTGACGGGTCGGGCCTCGAGGTCAAGAGGGAGCCGATGTTGTACAATCTCAGGATTGATTCCAGGTATGTCTTCATAGGACCATGCGAAAACATCTTTGAAATCTTTTAATAAAGCGACTAAGCGCTTGCGTTCCTCCGAACACAACGTGGACCCGATATGTACCAGACGCGGATCCTTCTCAGTACCCACATTAATTGGAAAGATTTCATTAACAAGGGGTTTTACAAACCTCTCCTCCTCCCGATCAATCAAATGTTTCAAAACCAGAGAAATTCTTTCCTCGTCGTTTTTATCAAAATTTGGAAGTCATGATCAATGCAATATACAAATGGAACTGAGAAATACTCAAAACCTGCAGTGGCATTCTCATTCACAAATTCCAGTTCATCTAGTTCGTCGGTTACAACCAACTCAAAAGAAAAAGAAAAAGATAACCTGGACAAAACTTCAGCATCCGGGTTATCAACCCCAAGAATACCGGACCCAGACTCAAACGAATCGAAATCTAACTCCGACTCCACAAACTCTGTGGAATCAGATTTTGGTTCACTACCTGACTCAGAGCTACTAAACAGGAAGCCCTCATCTAGCTGCCAAATGAGGGACAGTGTGTCAGATGCATCCAAGATACCATTAGAAGGGTCCACACCCGATTGGTCTCCGATCATAGAAACAGTTAGGTCATCGCCCAAGCTCTCCGAGTTGATCTGAGGATCCGAAAGAAAACACGCCAATGCTGCTCCTACCTCAAGTTCACTGCTGTTGGAATCACTTTTTGTGCCCTTAGTAGCCTCAGCAGTTGGTTCAGTCTGTTCCTCTGTGTCACTCTCTTGCAACTGCAAATCGAAGAAAATCTCAAAGTCGGGAACCCGTTGCTTCTCAAAGTTGAACCAAGGTTTGGGGAAACCACAGAATGGGAAGTCTTCTCCCTCCCGAACAAAATAGCCATTAAGGTTCCCTAAATTGGTCGGTGCACAAGCTCGTAGTGCTTCCCGCTTTGCTTTGCTCTGGCTCTTCCAGCCATTTCTTTCCATTTCCTCACCCAGTTCTCTTTGGTAGGCGTATAGCTAAGACCAAAGGCATGAGGGTTATGTGGCACATCGGCCAATGCAACGACGCCTTTCCAGCCACTCTTGCCTAATCCCATTCCAGGCATGTGTTACAACTTATTCATGAGATATACAGATTGGGCACTAACATATCGGCTCTCGTCAATAGCCAAGATATTTTGCACCACCTGGACCTTAACCAAGGTAAACCCCGAAATAAACACATCCTCTTCGCCATGCACAATCTCCAACATAGGCGTAGTGACCTCTGGCGGAGGATGTATAGATGAATTCCCAAAGACTATGGCCATCCCTTTTCCATGGGGGTACTTGAGCATTTAGTGGAGGATGGAAGAGACAACTCTTCTTGGTGTAGCCAGGGTCGCCCATGTAGTAGGTTGAAAGTGGCTAGAACATCCAGGACATGAAATTCAATATCCTGTTACGCGGGTCCAACCTGTACTCTAATCAGCACTGTTCCTATCACCTCTCTACTTGTATTGTCATACACTCGGATCACCTGGGTTGTAGGCACAACATCGGCCTGTTTCAAGCCAATAGCATAAGCCATATGGCATGGACAGATGTTGATTGTTGACCCAGTGTCGACTAGTACGATTGGCACCCATTTTTACCGACACTCCATGGATATGTATAGAAGCTTGTTGTGTGCAGAGCCTTCTGGCAGTAACTCTTTGTCGGAAAAGGTCAAAGTTGGCGCAGCGCCTCCTGAGAAAACTAATCCCACCAGTTGTTCCGGAGTAGTGTCGATGGATAACTTTGTTTTATCCATTGCTGTCAATACAACTTGTCTGTGCACTCGCGAAGCCATTAGCAGCCCCCAAATAGATATGTCAGCTTGAATCTTCTTCAACTGCTTCAGTACAGCCTCTTCTTCTAACTATTTCTTCTTTTATTTCTCTGCCTCTTCGTCCTTTCCAAATGCCTCGGGTTGGTCCAAATGCAGTGGTTTGAAATATCGGCCACTTCTTGTCATATGGTCGACTTCCTCCACATACCAGGCATTGTCAAAAAGTCCTTCTCCCCAATCTTCATCAATGTGGGCAAGATGCAGATCATCATCTTCCCACCACATTCCTCTGGCAACCGAAAAGCAATTGTCTGGTTCAAGTCTAAGTGTTCCCTCAGCAATAACATTTCCCACGAGGTGTTGAGCTATTCCAGCTTTCCGATCACTTTCACTCACTTCCTGCCCAAACCGCTCCAGCGCAACTTCTTGTTCTGTATGTACAGTGCTAACAATGCCCAGTTCCTGAGTCAACTGTTCTTTACCAGTGTCTTTCGGTAATTTCCCTTTCCTATTGGCCATTCCGGCCATCATAGTGGTTCTCGCTTTCTGTTCCTCCATCTTCATCAGGTTCATCACTTAACCATCCGAAATTGTCCATTGACCCATTCAGATCAAACCAGTTAATGTGCACGTCCCCTTGATCTTTTTCATCAAAGAACTGTAAATTGTCTATATCCTCCTCCAGGTCAGCTAGATCATTTAATCCCTAACTTGGTCCATCTTCTCAGACTACACTGACCTCTATCTCAGTCGGTAGCACCACTTCTGGCTTAGCTTGATTGATTGGCACAACATAACAGGTCGGGTCATATGTCCATCTAGACAAATCCTCAAAGCCCTCAGGCAACGGACTGGCATTCTCCACCAAGGATAACCTCCCTTCGTTTTCCACTATCACCACCATGGGTTCGGGTTAGAGTAAGGACGCGCTCATCATGCACAAGTCTGTGCTCTCAAGGATGAACAACGTCGGCTTAGGCAGGTGGGAGGGGGTGATGTATATACTGGGGTCGTAAGGGATGGCCAGTGTATGGATAAGGTTTAGCTATGTGCTGGGAGAGGATTTGTAGTGACATTGGATTTTTCGGGAGGTGCTATCACTTTATTGTCAATGAGATCTTGAATCTCATGACCAAATTTGAAGCACAGATCAGTATCATGACCATGCTGTTGGTGGAAAGTACAGTATTTGGCTCAGTTGTGTTTCGGAGGGAGAGGATCGGGCAGTGGGCATTATTTTAACGGATTAAGATGTCACTTTTTGATTAGGACCCCTAGGGCTTTGGATAAGGACATATAAAGCGGGCTTTGGATAAGGATCGGGCCTAATGGCTTGAGGTTTGTGAAGTTGTGTTGGATGTACTGGAAAAATGGGTGGCAATCTTGGGTGTGGTGGTGACCATGCTCACATCCAAAGGCTGTGTAGAAGTGCTACTAGCCGTGGCTGCATTGAAGCTGTGTGTAAAGGACCTTTTAGGTTCTCATGGTCTATCAGACCCTATTTCATTGCATCCTCAATTTGCACCCCTATTTCATGGAGCTCAATAAATGTAAATAAAGAAAAGACTATCATTTTTTGTAATAATCTTCCTTGCAAGTTACAGACCACCATTCTGATCTGGTCCTTCTCAGACGGTCGGATAGTCATCATGGAGGCTTTAGCCCTCCACCGGGTCACAAAATCCGAGAAACCCTCTTTCGGCTCTTGACGGGTCACTTCGAGATCGCGAGTAGCGATCTCGATCTGAATATTGTAGGAGTATTGTGCTATGAAGGCATCGGCCATTTCCTCCTAGTTTCTCTTCACAGAGTCTTCAAGCTTGGCATGCCAGATGACTGCTATACCTGATAGGGTCCGGCCAAAAGTGACAACTTCTGTAGTCTGGAGAAACCCATTGGTCATAGGATATTTGAAAATAGTCGCAGATGGACCATAGGATCCTCGGAACCGTCAAACCGGTCTATATGTGGCATCTTGAATCTATCCGGTAGAGTTACTGCTGAGTCAATGAATCCATCCTCAATATCAGGGATTGAATTCACGCCTTGAGCCCGTTTGAAGAGCTTTTCTAGCTTGTTGACCTTGGGTGCAGTGGGATCAACTTCGAATTCAAACGGTGCCTCCATTTGGTAGACTGGTGCCTTGGAGGTCTGAGGTGGGATCGGATCTGCTGGAATATGCATTTTTCTGGACATTAATTGTGACCCTGGGTGCCGGAATTCCTGCTGGGGGTGCATGTGAGGTGCATGAGATGCTGAGGCTACTGCCGGTTGTGGCTGCTGTTGTTGAAGCCTTTCTATCACTTCTGCTTGGCAGGCTACAACCTCGGCTTGCCGAGCTATGGTCTCAGCTTGGCCGGCAGCGTCTAGCTGCATAGTCTCAATAGTCTGCTGGAGCTGATGAAACATATCTTCCAAGCTGACTGGTGAGCTTTGAACTACTGGAACCGGCGAATACTCTCTATTTGGAGTAGAAGTAGAAGACTGGGCCTGATTGGGCATAGGCAAAGCAAAAGGTGACTGCTAAATTGGTGAATTCTAGCTAATCCTCCTCTTTCTAGTAACCGGTGGGAGTGAAACAAACACCGGTTGTCCCCTAACTAGATCTCCAGATCTGCAAATCCGTCTAACTCGGATCTAGAGTGCATGGGGGGTAATAGAATCATCTGAAGCAATGGTGAAAAACTACCTTGCAAAAAGAAAATAAAGCAAAAAGAAACAAAAATTAGAAATCGCATAGCACCTCGGCTCAGACAAAAACAACACACAGTTGCAATCATAAGCTGGGCAACTGTACTCAACACTAATTTTTGCCCCAAAACTGATACCTAGACTTTCAACTGATACATACATTCCTGTAGAGTTTCATTCTAAAAGCACGTATCAAGCAAGTAAGAGCCAAACACCCTTATGATGGGGTAGGATTACCCTGTCCTAATTTCGTTAGGAGCTAGGGATTCACTACGCAGAACAAGTGGTTTCATACAATTCCTGCATTCGGGTGAGCAACCTATCCTAGTTTGGAACAGTCTTTATGGCTTCTGATATGTAACTAGGTCAATTGGTCAAAAAGGATACCTCAGCAAGACTACCTAATATACCTCTCACACCTAACACCAAGAAGTGAAAGGAGGATCAAACGGCACAACGGTAGTCCAGATGCAAGGGTTGTGTTTCCATCATGGCAAAGCCCTCAACTAGTCAGCCTTTTGGCAAGCTTTTCCAAGCAAGCCTCCGGTAAACCGCTCAGGAATAGCAGATGGAAAACACTGTGACTTAGGCGCACCAATGGAAATGCAAAGAAACATATCAGTAAAGATAAAACAACATATCATGAGTTCGAGTCAAGTTCTCTAAATCCCTAGCAGAGTCGCCAGAAACTGCGGACTCGTCTTTTTCTGCACCCTGCCTTTCGAAAAGGGTTTGGAATGAAGGCCTCAGAGTTCGAACTCCCATAGTTCTGAATCTAGTCTCACAAGTGCAATGTGAAACTGATAAATACCAAAGAGTCCAAATTCGAAAAACTTTTTTGAAAAATCGATTTTAAATCAAATAATGCCAAAATTGAACTGCTTTGCCAGATACAGAGTTGCCACCTAAATATTTTATTTTGGAAAAATTTAAGAAACCCTGACTCGTGCCGAGGCCACGTGTCCGTCATCACCAAAGTTGGCTCGGCTCGAGAACTTAGGTACGAGAAGGGAAGGTCCTTAAATGAGCACCCCCTGCTCGCCCGATAAAAGATCGGCCTCTACTAATCATGATATGCATTTTTATAAACATTATGTGTTCTTGTTCCGATTATTAAACTAGTTTTACTATGTGATGCGCACAAGCAAGTATAGATTAGTTTGCTCAATTTGGAACAATTCAACTCATGTTTGTTTGCGAAAATGGTTTGAATTTGCCACCTCAAGTGGGCTTAAAGTTTACGGATTTGCCACCAAACATAGTGGGCTTAAACATATGATTTTCCACTCAACAAAGTGGACTTAAAACGCACATCCGTTGAATCGTTCCAATCCAAACAAGCCTTCATCCACAGGCATTCATGCAATTTAGCAAGTTAGCACATAGCCTCATGGCAAGCATGCTAATCATGGCAACATTCACACTCATGCAAGCATGCTAAAGCGTAAAAACTCACCGAGTACTCTAAGCTAAAACAAAAACTAGTTAAAAAGATGCATGATCCTAACTATGTAAGACACCTAATGTAACACATGCAATCTGCAATTAATAGGCTTGGCTACTAATATTGCATATGAAACAATTTGATAACATGCGGTTAAATACGTATTCAAAGAAGATATTAAAATGACAATGCATTTTGAATGATGCGCCGAGCCTTGGTGTATGCAAGACAAATAAATGGATGCAAGCATGCGACATGCTAATCCAAACATGTCCCTAATCTAATCATCCAAAGCGATTAAATAAAAGGGAGAAAGATGTGGGGTTAAAAGACATACACATACGCATGCACAAAGGAAGGTCCAAATGAATAAGCTAACTAACTAGCTTTGCAAATTAAGCTAACTAATTATTACAAACCAAATTAATTAACTACTTCTAGCTAATTAATGCTAATTAAACTAACTAGCTAATCCCGGGAAGCGAGGAATGCATGCATGCTTGATCCTTCACTCGAAAAAGCCACTGCTTTGCTGTTGCAAGTCTCTATTTGCACATATGATCACTGAAAATTGTGTCAACTTCCAGAACACTTCTACTCCACCTTAGGAACTTACTGTGCAAAAACCATTGATGGCAAATAGGGGGACAAGGGGCCAGTCAACTATCATTGGTGGCCGGTCAACCACTGCTAGTTCACACCTCCATGCTGCAACAGAGAGCAAAACAATGTATTCTCACAGGTTGTCTGTACTGTTTGCCTTGCTTATCATCACACAAGCTCAAAGGAGAGAAACTCTTGGCCCACAAACCATCAATCAAGCAATTTCCATGCATGATAGATAAGGGACCAAGCTTGTACAAGTTCAATAAATGCACAAACAAAACCAAAATGACCACCACCCTATCATGCATGATCAAGGGCAATGGAGACCTACGAAAATGACACATTTCATCACTTCTAAGTATGAAATATCTCATTTTCCTTGTGTTCGAATTAACATCCGATTTGAACACATGCAATGCAACACAAAAATGCTTATCTTGCACATTTTTACTTACCTATTTTGTTTACTCATTTTAATTACCAAACCATTCATTAGTCAATTTGTCCATTGGTGAGTGTCTTCTAAAGTGAAAGAAGTGTCAACGAAGGGGTAGTTCAAGGCATGAAGGAAGCTTCATGACGTTGGTAATGAACCCTCAAAGGAGGATTAAACCATTAAGCATGAGCCTCAACCTCAAGCTTAAACAACCCTAAGGTTGAAACAACCCTCAAAATAAATGAAAAAGTGAAGAAATGGGAGAGGTTGTAGAGATTGTATGCGCTGAAATTGAGTGATAAAAACACTAAAAACATGCAACCAACTCACACCAATGAAGGTTAAAGCCTTCAAACACTAGACTAGTGAAGGAATTAACACTACAACTATGCAAAACAAGACTCAAACAAGATAACCAGCCCAAAATAGAGCTAAAATAGATTATTTCCGGAGCAAAAACATGCTGGACTTGAGCTAAGTTAAGCTAGAAAAACATGCTAACATGTGAAGCTAACTAGGCATGCAAATAAGACGTGAGGAGAGGAGGCTAACCCCTCAAATTTTGGACTTCAAAATAAGTTTTTGGCCACTGAAAATACTCTGAAATTCAGTGGTTAAAAGGCCCAAAAAAGTTGGTTTGAAAATGATGAATGCAAAGCAAAAAAACTATACAAGCTAAGAAGCAAAAAGTGTGGACCTGTAGACACCCCATTTTTGACCGACCTTAAGACTCAGACGTCACCAACTGAGCGCTCGGTGATGTTGCATATTGTGCTCGTTCTGAGGTTGCAAAGTCTCGGCTGAGAGCCTTGCCTCCAGGCTTTGGAACCTTTTTGTGCCTTGCCTCGGTTTGCGAACCAAGTCCTGTTTTCTCTGTTTTCTCTTCCTAAAGGGAGGAAAAGGTCTCGTAGACCATCTCTCAGTGGCCGTAGGCTACGTTTTGTGGTCGCAGGCCATTTTTTTTTTCGTTTGGAGACCAGTTTCTGATTTTCGGAGCCGTCGGTCGTGTGCCTCGATTCGGGACCGCTTAACTACCTCTATTTGCTCCAGTTTTTGGTACACACCTTGTTTCCTCTCCTTAGAGGGACACTGTGGCCCGGGAGACCACCTTCGTGGTCACACGCCACTTTCGATGCTTAATAGTCAGTTTTCGGGGCCCCCGGCTGCGCGTTTTGGCCCCCGAACCTTCGTTTCGCATCGGTGTGGGTTCATTTTTGGCATGGACCCTTGTTTCATTATTAGGAAGGTGTTAGTAGGGTGGAAGACCACCTTTTGTTCTTGGAGACCACCTTTCCCTGGTCGGCCAGTTTTTCTTGACAAGTAAGTGGTCTCCCTCACTTTTGAGCCACAATTTCTGGTCTCCCATACCACCATTGAGTTGCATTCACCTGGGAGACCACCAATATGGGTAGGCCGACCACCTTTTCAACTTGAACCTTTTGACCCCTGGTCGGCCAACCAGGGCAAGTGGTCGGCCGACCACTTGAACTGGTCGGCCAGCCTTCTACTTTTTTTGTCTCTTTGAGTGCTATCCAGCTGTGCCAGTTAGGAGGAATTTGCCCCATCCTCCAAGGATTGACCCTGTTGTTTTGGCTTCTTAAAGAAGCTTGGTCCTTTTTGCTTAGCTTCTAAGGGAAGCTTGACCTTTTGTTGAGCTTCTTGAGGAAGCTTGACCCCTTTGGTTTAGCTTCCTTTAGAAGCTTGGCCTCTTTGCTCCAAGCTTCTTTGAGAAGCTATGAACCTCCTCTTCTATAAGAGGGAGCCACTCCCTCATGAACCAAGGTTGAGAAATTTTGGCTAAGGCATACACCTTTCTCTCTCTATATCATTCTCTTTTGGTGTCCAAAACTCCTAGTTCTTGGCCCCATTGCACTACACCTCCAAGCACAACACCTCCATGGTCAACCTAAGCACCTAGGAGCTAATTTTAAGAGGTTGAAGAGTTCCTATTTTGGTCCAGAAGCTGCTGGCCTTCTTCTCTACAAGGGTAAGTCTCTATTTCCCTCTTTGTAGCCCTATTTTGCTTCATAGTTTAGCTCTATTTGAAAGCATATTTAGGCTTTGTCATAAACTAAAAAAAGTCTTGTTTTGAGCTTCTAAACATGTTTGTTTGAGGCCATTTTTATGTTGGGGGTCATCTACCCCCTTGCATGCTTCACTTCCTCTTGTTTTGAGCTATGCATTAGAGCATTTGTGTTGGCCTTGGTTTGGCCTCTCACCCCTTGTTTTGTTTACTAGCTTTGTTGGCTTTACAAAGGAGTCCCTATTTGCATGTTTCAAAGCCATGTTTCAGGTTCCTCTTGTTTTGAGCTATGCATTAGAGCATTTGTGTTGGCCTTGGTTTGGCCTTTTAGCCACTGAAATCCAGCAGATTTTCAGTGGCTAACATGTTTTTTTGAGCGTCAAAATTAGAGAGGGGTGACCCTCTCACCCCTTGTTTTGTTTACTAGCTTTGTTGGCTTTACAAAGGAGTCCCTATTTGCATGTTTCAAAGCCATGTTTCAGGCCACTTTTTGTGAGTTTTGTGACCTGCATAGGCTCTGTCCGGAGCCCTTTTTTCCATGTTGAATGTCTATTATGCATGTGTAGAGTAATCCTCTTCAAGGCCTTCCAAAGGGGCCTTTACTTGCATGCTTCCTAGACTCATTTCAGGCCCTCTTCAGAGAGTTTTAGGGCCCTCATAACCTCTGTCCAGAGGTAGTTTTTCCATTTTGTGTGTCCATCATACATGTGTAGAACAACCCTCTCATTGGCCTTTCAAATGAACACTTCATTCTAACATGTGTTGACTGAGTTTCAGTGGGTTTTTTGTCATATTTTGGCATGCCATGTTTTTTTTTTGGCTGGTTTGGTGGCCCCTCATATGCTTCATACACATGTACTGTAAACCATGCTTACTAGCCTATGTTGCATGTTGTTTTGGCCCTTCATGTTAACACTTTTTGGCCATGCCTTAAAAACTAATTTTGTGCATGTTTTGGACTGCCTTAACTCTTTTTTTGGGTCTCATGGTCGAATGATGCTTGTTTTGCATGCTTGTAGTTCAATATCCAGGCCTAGCTTTGAGATTTGAGGTCTATTGCATGCATATACTGAGGCGTTTTCATGCTTTGGGGTCATTATACATCATATTTTAGAGCTTATATGAATGCCATATTCCCATGATTTCCACTCGTTAAACGTGTTTGAGAGTTGTGCATAAATGCCTCGTTTTCGGACCATTGCATGAGCTTCGTTTCTTTGCATGTTGAGTCATCATTTTGGGTCATTTTCCCACTGTTTCAGACCTGCCTAGGGTCTATTTGGGGCTGGTTTTGCCATTTATACATTGCTTTGTGTACCTCTAGTGTAACCCGCTTCACTAGTTTCGGTATTCGAGCCATCTTACATGCATTGTGTGACATATTTGCATGATTCGGGACCATTGTACATTATGTTTCAGAGCTGGAAAATGTATGTTTGCATGCCATACTTCATCCTTTTCCATGCTTAGTTAGAGTTGCAAGTTGTGCCTTAGGATCGGTCCTTTGCATCCGTGCATGTTTGCATGTATTTCGGTTATCTCATTTCCATCATATGGCCACTGATGTGAGTGTGGCTGAGGTCCACTCATATTGGTGTATGTCTATCTTGCATTTGTATATGCCATTTAGTTCATGTGCGCATGATAGTCTTCATAAGTGTATTGTGTATGCCATGTTATGTCACGTGCATTGTATATGCCATTTTAGCCCATAGCATTGCGTATGCTAGGTTGCATGTTAGTCGCATTGTGTATGCCATCTCATTGCTTTGTGTTTGGAGTAGGGTTTAGTCTGAACATGGGAAACGAGGGACGTTTCGTACTCCAAGTGACGAAACGTGCCTCGATTCTCGCTCGCCGACACTCTTGACTATCCATGATAGAGTTGTTGACTATCCATGATAGAGTTGTTGGCTTTACTTGCTTATATGTGCATTCATTTCACATCGAGTCATGCAATTTGACTTCTCGGCACGAGGAGGATCGAGGACTACACTCCCTTGAGCATGTGCAAGGACGGGGAGAGTGGTCATGCACACATTTGTTAAAAATACATTGTCTTTTCTCTCTCTTGCCTTTGTTACAGAAAAACCAGAAACCAGAGGTGGAAACTGGTCGGCCGACCAGATTTTCTGGCAGGCCGACCACCCTCTTTGGTCTCCACCACAAAGGGTGGTCGGCAGGTGGTCTCTCATGCTAATAATTGGTCGGTGGCCTTCCCATGGTGGAGTTTCAGCCTTCTAGAGCTTTGTGCAAGTTTCTGAGATCAATTGCAAACAAAGGCGAGGCGAGGCGTCGCGATGGAATTTCCCGACAAGGCGACCCGAGTATGCATGCATCCTTCATCATTCGAAATAGAGCCGAGGCAGTCCATTGCACGTAGCATAGCATGCTAGTTTACTTTGCTTACCTAATGTCATTGTTTAAATAAATTGTCTTTGTAAATAATTCGTTATTTATTTTGGTTGTGTAATATTCTTTCAGGACCCTACCGAGAGATGGGCCTTGTTTGTAATAAGCTGTGTTTGTGTGTGATGTATGTCTTCCAACCCCACGTCTTTCTCCCTTTATTTACCACTACTTATGATGGTGTAGTTTAGGCGCATTTTCAATTTAGCATACTTATGATAGCATGTTTCGCTTTATTCAATCTGTCTTGCATGCACCGGGCTGGCGCCATACTAACTGCATTGTATTTTAATTCCGACGTTGAATACTTGTTTAAGTTTTAGCATTTATCACATGCCATCGTTTAGAAATAGCGGCCTTTGTGTTGCATTCCTGCCATGTGTTACATTAGGCATTTCAGCAATAGTTAGATCATGCATGGATTTCTAACATAGCTTTTGTTTCGGCTTGGATGTACTTCGGTAAAGTGTTTATGCTTTAGCATCCTTGCATGTGTGTGAGTGACTACCATGATAACATGCTTACCATGAGGCTATGTGCTTATGTGATATACCTACCTGAATGCCTGTGGATGAAAGTTGGATTATCTGAATTGGAATAATGCATTGACTGTGAGTTTTAAGCCCACTTGAGAGTGGCAAACCATCACGTTTACTAAGCCCACCCGAGGGTGGCAAATCCACATCTTAGCCTACTTGCGGGTAGCACCATCAAACCATTTTCAAAATAAACAAACATGAGATGTGTTGTTCCAATTCAGGCGATCCAGTCTATACTTGTTTGATGTGCGCATCACATAGTAAATCTAGGCTAATAACCGGAATAAGAATGCATAATGTTTTCAAAACTCGATATCATGGTTAGTAGTGGCCGATCTTTGATCAGGTGAGCGGGGGTGCTCACGAAGTGACCTTCCCCAATCGTACCCAAGTTCCCGAGCAGAGGCAACTTTGGTGATGACGGACACGTGGCCTTCGGCACGAGTCAGGGTTTCCTAAATTTCCCCAAAATAAAATATTTAGTTGACGACTCTGTATCTAGCAAAGCAGTCCATGTTTGGCACTTCTTTCTAAAAATCTGTTTTCCAAAACGATTTGCCAGATTTGGACTCTTTGATGATTCATTGGTCTTGCATTGCACTCTGCAAGATTAGATACAGGACCGTGACTTTTGAGTCCGAACTGTAGTGAGCCCAACGAACAAAACGGGATTTCCCTCCCGGGACGTTCAGGGATGTCTACAGGACCACCCCTAACTAAAAAGAGACTTAAACCATCACTTTTAAGACACAAAAACAGCGCTTCTTATGGTTCAAAACCAGCCTCAAAAAAATTTAAAAAGATGAAAAAAACAAGTCTACTAAACAAGTGAACGAAGCAAGTAAACTACCTATTGAAGCAAAGAGCAACTTTAGGCACAAATCCAAGCTAAAACCACTTGCTAGAGATCAAAACAAGTCTCAAGGAACCTCAGCTCAAAGAGAAGTAACTTTGATCAAGGTAGTGTATGTAAAAGTGTAGAGAAAACTAACTACAAAGCACAAATTTGCAAGAGAGAGAGAGAAATCTAAAGAGAGGGAGAGAGAATTTTGCGCAAAAATTGCTAACCTCTCAAAATGAGGGAGGAACCCCCATATTATAGAAAAACACCCTGTAAGCTTGGAAACATTTCGCCATAATACATGTGTAGGGAGATACAGCTTATTGTGCTAATAGCTGGCACAATTGTCCACAAATATCTGGAAAAAGGCATTGGTGGCCGTCGGCCGCCACTGGTGGCTGACCGGCCACACCTCTGACCGACCACACCTCTGACCGACAACCATCATCCATGGCCGATAACCCATGGTGGTGGCCGACAGGTCACCAAAAGGTTCTAGACTCAAAAATAACAAGAATTGGCTCAAAACTAAGCACAAAACAGATAAGGTTTCAAGGCTCAAAGGCAGGGCACTCCACCAAGAACTTCGAGCACTCAAAATGAACACATGCAATCATAATCATCGAGTGCACAAGCGATGACGTCCGAGTCTTGAGGATGGTCAAAAATGGGGTGTCTACAGGAAGGCACAGAGGAGCCATGGGAAGAAGACTAATCAGACTAGAAAAATGAGCTCAATTGGGACAAAAAAGGAGGCGCAGGCTTAACTGGTGGAGAAAAAGCAAAGAGAAAGACATGTTCAGCAAAAATAACATGTCTGGAAACATGAATTTGGCCAGTAACAGGATCAAGACACCTATAGCCCTTAGTAGATGGAATATAACCAAGAAACACACAAGGCACAGACCTAGGTTGGAGTTTATGAGTAGCATAAGGTTTAAGCCGTGGATAACATCCACAACCAAAGGTTCTGAGCAATGTATAATCGAGAGCATGTTGGTACAACACTTCAAAATGAATGAGAAAATTGAGTTTAGCAGTATGAAGTCTATTAATGAGAAAAACAGATGTGGCAAGAGCATCAAATCAATAAGCAAGAGGCAATGAAGAGTGATGCATGAGAGCAATGGTGGTCTCTATGAGATGTCTATGTTTCGTCTCTGCTACTCCATTTTGAGAAAGTGTGTGAGGACAACTCAACTGATGTTGCATGTCTTGACTCTTTAAGAAATCATGAAACTTGGTGCTAAGATATTCACCACCATTGTCACTTCTTAACACTTGTAATTGAGTAGAAAATTGAGTTTCAACAAACACTTTGAATTCCAAAAACTTAGGAAAAACTTTACTTTTATAATGAAGAGGAAACAACCATGTAAGCTTGCTATAATCATCAATGAACAACATATAATATTTGTATGAAGAGACAGATGAAGTGAATGCCCCCCATACATCAAAGTGAATAAGGGCCAAGGGCTTATTAACTGTAGAATTAGACAAGCTAAAAGAAAGTCTATGACTTTTGGAAACACAACAATGTGAGCACATTTTATTATCAACAACAGATGAAACATTAACAGATAAGAAGGTAACAAATGATGAGTAACAATGTTCCGAAGTTTCCTTGAAGAATGATGGCCTAATCTAAAATGCCAATGAGAAGAATTAACAGCGGACTGAAAACAAGCTGGTAAAGAAGATGCAAATGCAGGAGATGGAGCAACACTACGAAGATGATACAGACCATGGGAATGAAAGCCTTTATATAGCACCTTCTTGGTAATCTTGTCATGTATGATAAACATATCTTTATCAAAAGTAATAATGCAATGATTATCAGAAATAAGCTGCTGGACAAAAATTAAGTTAGAAGAAATGGAAGGTACATGAAGCATGTTTGAGAGATGAAAAGGAAAGAATGGAGTAGGAAGAAGACCTTGACCAGTGTGATGAATAGGTAAGGTAGTTCCATCACCAACAGTGACCTGACCATATCTATGATATGGTTGATAAGAAGAGAGATTGTTCAAATCATTGGTGATATGACTGGTAGCTGCAGAATCTAAAAACCAGTTGGTGTTGTTGGGAGAATTGTCACCAGGAGAACCAGTAGCAAACTGATTAGTATTGGTAATATAGGCTTGATGAGCTTAAGGTCTTGGAGATTGAAGAGAGGTGTCCAACTTGTACCAACACTCTAATGCTGAGTGATTTGGTTTCCTACAAATCTGGCAAATCACTTGAGAAGAATTAGATGCAGTAGAGTGAGTAGCAGAACTTGACTGATATCATTGATATCCTCTGTGACCTTGGCCTTGATGATTAGGAGATCTGCCTCTGCCTCGAAAATTAGAATTGCTAGAATTTCCTTTAAAGAACCTGCTGCCAGTTCTTCCTCCCCGACCTCTGTAAGAGCCATCTTTATGAGAAGTTCTGAAGCATGAGCTTGCTTAGATGAGGATTCAACATGAATTGATTCAGAATTTAACAGAGAACGTAACTCGCCAATAGAAATGGTTTCAACTCTAGTTCTGATTGTTGTTTTGAATGCATTATATTCATCAGGCAAACCATTAAGGATTAGTAAAACCAGATCCTCATCATCAACAGGTGATGCAGCTAAAGCTAATTGATCAACAATTGACTTGATCTGAGTCAAATAGGCATCCATTGTGTGGCCTTTTTTAACAATATGATTAAGTTTGTTCTTCAACTAGTGAATATGTGATCTTGACAAAGATGTAAAACGTTTGAGAAGAACACTCCACACTTCATGATTTGTGGAACAATGAAATACAGAAGTGAAGATAGATGGTGAGAGAGTTACAGTCAAGCAACTGAGAAGATGAGAATCAATCAGCATCCAATGTGTATACTCTAGATTCAGAATCTCATGATTGTGTTCATCGGTGATGGTGGATGATGGACATACTTGCGTGCCATCAACAAAACTGAGAAGCTATGTAGCTTTCAGAATATTCTGAACTTGATTCTTCTAGATAATAAAGTTTGTGGAATCAAGTTTGACATTTACAAAAGAATTCAGATTTGAAATGAGTAGTGCAAGATTTAGAGGTATGGAAGATGAAGTGGATGAAATAGCAAATGAGGACAAATTCAAAAATGGCATTGAAGACGCCATTGATGAACCTTCAAGAACCAGTGCTCACAAGAGTCTGTGGCTCTGATACCATAAAAGAAACTTTGCAGAGATCAAATCTTATCTATTGATTCAATTGAATTTACAATTACAGAGACTAAGATATTTATAAACCACACTAAGTAACTTTGATTCAAGTTAACTAAATCATAACAAGCCAACTAACTCTAGTTTACTCTGTAACTGCCTAACTATCTAACTGATGCAGTGGCTTAGTTATTGCAGTTGCTGTTGAAGCTGTCGACTGACTATGGTGGCTGGAGCTGGACTGCAACTTAGCTGAAGGAGCTTGATAGCTATCATGGCTAGGCTCTTTATCAATGTTGATGCACTTGATCTTCTTTAGATTTAGCTAGAGCACTCTCTGATGTGATGATATACCTATCAAAAATTAGAACTCGAAAGATAAAATAAGACGAAACACATATTTTAAGAACCATACGAATATTTTCTCTTTAATTTTTTATAAATTTATTTTTTTTTTTTTTGTCATTTTCTATATTTTTCATGATACTCCAATTAATGAAATGGACCAGTTGGATAAAGCTAGCAAAATGCGTGATATTGAAGTTTCTAGCCAATTGAATATCAACTGGAGGCTTTCTTTATCTCTTTTAAGATTCTTCTTGTATTTTGATATGTTTTTATGAGACTACTTATTGTCGAATGTATAATGTACTAATTTTTGTACTTTCCAATAAAATAAAATAAATAAATAAATATATATATATATATATATATATCAGCTTGTTTTAATGTTGGTTGAAATCTTAATCAAGAAAATTTCACATGGACCTTGTTTTTTTCACTTAGTTGACTTTGGAACCTGTAGGTGGCCCTAGGCTATATATGTGTTGAATCTGAGTAGATGGTAGGCTTGTGGATGTTCCCATCCTAATGCATTATGATGTGACTCATATAATACATGATTTTCCTAGAGAAAATAATAATATATCTACAATCTGAAAATAATAATATAAATAATAGATATAAGTGTACATATAGGGATATAGAATTCTGTTAGACTTGGTGCTCTTCTGCTGCTATTCTGGTGGCTAAGAAGCTAGGCTATTGAATGGAGGGTTGATTGTTGTTTTGAATGTTGGTTTATTTGAATGGAGATCATGGCAGCATTTGCATTGGTCTCTGTTTTGTAGGTTTGGACTGCTTAGCAACGACTGCAACTAATGGGTGTTTTTGGTGGACTGCAACTGATGTTGAGGACTATAATTGGTGTTTTTGGTGGACTATTGCTGTGTAGTTTTGTTTGGCTGATTGCTGGTTTTCTTTTCTTTGGCTCTGTTTGTTGGTCTCTCAATAGCTAGGAGGTTGGAGCTTGAACTAGCTCCAAGCTCCTCTTTATTGATGTTATTTTTCATATTTTGTATGTGTTTCATCAATAAAGTCTTTTTTTGCCGATCAAAAAAAAAATATATAGGGATATAGAACTTTTTTTGAAACTCAGCAGAGATAGTGATATGTCTTACTAATGGTATCATTTATTTATTGACAAATTATATGGTATTCCATGTATTTATTTATTTTGGTGTCAATTTGTTTTATATAGTTTCAATTTATTTAATTGACTTTGAATTTTAAATTTTGTATCAATTCAGTCCAATCAATAATATATGTTAAGACAACACGTGACCATTTTCAAGAGGTAAAATGTGTATTGTACTACTCTCTCCCTATTCTCTCTACAACACCAACACCAACACCAGCGCTACCTACCTCTACTACAAAACATCTAATTAGTACAAGAATTTGCATTAATCATCGCCCTTGCCATCAATTGTCATCTAATCTACCTTGATCTATCAATTATCACCCTTGCCTCAGCTGATCACCCTTGTTCTCTATTGATGGTTGACCAACTTCTTCCCCATTCCCCATCACCATCTTCTTTCTCCTCATCCCATTCTCATTTAGGTTTAAGCCTACCCCTGCCTTCTCCTATCAATTACATTTTCTCTCTCAACCTTCTTGTCATCATCAATGCGTTTGATTTTAGTTTGTAGATAATTACACCTCAATTCTCATGAATAATAAAAACTAGATGCCATCAACAATTAATAGGGATCATATTTAAGGTCTATTTTGATATTTATATGTTCTTATATTGTATCTAGCTAGATTAGAGTCATTAGACTGGTTTCCAATCTTAAATCTTTTTTATTTTTTATTTTTTGTAGTAGGAGATATTTATAATATAAAAAGTATTGCATCCAAACAATTATAGTCTAACAATTAAAGAAACCCAACAATCAAGAAAAATCGCCATAATTACAAAAAGAAAAACATAACATAACAAAAAGGCACTTAATAACGGAGAAAAATTATAAAATTTTGCTTTTGGTGCAATGATTGACCCTAGATCTCTAGATAGAACTTCACATAGATGGCCAACTGAAGTAACCCAACTAGTTAAAAAAAAAGTCACCAACTCATCATACATTTGCTCTCATTTCTTTTTAGGGCATATTTTTATTGGATTTCCATTTTCTTTTCTTTTTATGTAAATGTCATCAGTGGAGTGGATTGCATCTATATTTGAAACCGTGGTTAGAGATTACTTTTCTTTAGTGGAGCACTGAGAAGAGTGACATTCTTGTTGCCAATTTTATTTTCGTAATTCCACTTCCTAAATTCCTACTCAATCAAGAATGCATTAAACTAGTTTTTTTTTTCCTTCTTTTTTTATCTGTTCTATACATGAGTTGCGTTTATAAATTTGAGTTTATGTAAATATTATTTTGATATAATAATTATTTTTCTACAACCAATTAAAAAATTATATGTCAAAGTTTAATAATCAAGTTTTAAAATGTTATTAACAAGTGAACCGATTAAAGTTCATTCTTCAAAATAATCAAAACATTGTATTCCTATGCAATTTCCCGGGTTTTTTGTTAGTTTTCCATAACTCAAAGTGATTAAGATAAATTTTACAAATTTAAATCCAGTTTAATATGATATTTTCTTCCTTTTGGCAATCATTGTGATATATTTTCTTATAAAGAGATTGTTTCAGATAAAAGACGTGTGTACTTGGATTTTTGAAAATATATTGGAAACAATTTTTTAAAATAACCAAAAAAATTATAAAAGACGTGTGTACTTGGATTTCATAAAGCGAAATTTCTAGTTGTACAAAGAAAATATTCTAAAAAGAGAGGTTTTAAAATCATTTTTTTTTTTTCAAATTAAGAAAAGAAAAATTAATAGCGTGAGAGTAAAGAGAGATTATCATAAAAATGGATGGGGAAGAAAATAATAATCTAGTTAACATATTATATTTGTTACATTAGTTACATTTTCTTTTCGAACACAAAATATAATTGTTTTCCAAACTATCAATATTAATATATATATATTTGGTAAACTATATGTAGTTAAATATAAGTGTCTAAAAAAAGAAAAAAAAATTAAATGAATTTATTTTAATACTTAATTTTTTTTATTTCTATAAGTTTTAATATATTTATCAGGTAATGATAACATCATGATTTCAATTCAATTTCAGTTGAGCCTACAGTTAAACCAATGACCTTTGCCCCATCTAGGTTTTATAAAAAAAAAATTAATAATAATTGAGTGGCACACCTCTATACCTATGAAATATGGGGTTCACAACATAAAAATTAGCAATTTGGATAAAATATAAACCCCCCAAAACAAAAACAAAAAAGACCTTTTATAACTATTGTCAATCAATTGTCATATAATTACTATCTTTTGTAAATCCACATGAATAATATAATAAGGTAATCAAAGACCAACCCCTTAAGAACGATTTGAAAAATAAGTTTGGCATTAAAAGTTTTCATCATGAATGAGAGAGAGGGAGATTTGCAACCACCCAAAGGCAATGGAGGTTGGATCCCGGTCGTGAAGCAGTGGAGATGAGGTGGAGCTCGAGGTAAAGAAGTAAAGTAGGGCCTTTACACTGTATTTGTGGACAATCTTCCAAGTTCAATGGAGGCTAAATCGCTATTCAAGCTCTTCACAAAGTTTGACATAGTGAAAGATGCCTTTATCTCCTTCAAAAAAAGGACAGTGTCAAACTCAAGATTGGGTTTTATGAGATTCGACTATCCTACAGCATCAAATATTTCTATTCAGAAAGCAAATGGTGTTTTTGTGGATGACAAGGTTCTCGAAGTCAAAATTGCTTCTTATGACAGGAGCAACAGGGATGTGCACAACAACAGACGGGCCCAAAACATCAGAGAAGCATTCGAACCAACCAAAAGCAGGGGTCAAGTACCATATGTTGGTCACAGATCGTTCGTAGAGGTACTAAAAGGGGGCACAATTATTGAAGCTAGGACAGCAAGCATGACCATCAAAGTCAATGAAGATGGTCATGGTTGGCTCTATAAAAGTGTCATAATCAAACTCAATACGGATTACTCCACTAACAACATCAAAGAGGCCCTAAAGGAAAATAGGATAGCGCAAGCTGCGGTCAGAAAGGGGGGAGGTCGTGATGTAGTATTGACTTTTAAATCCCAAGAGGAGTTGCAATCAAACATCCACAATATTAAGGAATAGTTTAAAGATTGGAGTCAGTTTGTATTGAAATAGAAGCCAAGATCCAAATTCAGCATGAGAGATGTGTGTGGTTAAGGTGTTATGGCATATCCTTAAACCTCTGGAATAGGAACACACTTAACAACATTGGAAGCTTGTGGGGGTCAGTTCTTCACTTGGAGGGTGATATTAGTCAACCTAAGTCCTTTTCCTAATCAAAGTGGTTACGTCATGCATGGAGTTCATCTCCTCAACAATAAATCTGGAGTGCAAGGGCAAACTCCACCCTATACTTGTGTATGAAGACCATCTTGACAACCCAGTAGAGTCTTTTGCCAAATCACTCAATGAGCAGGATGATTGCAGCTCTAATGTCGGCTTTTGCAAGGTGGAGGAAGTTAATTTTCCAGAGAAGTGCTGCAAGGAGAAGGTTGATGATGATGTGGTGGCAGAGGGGTATAACCACTCTGGTGCTGCCGTTGCGTGTTCCAATGAGGCAGCATATAGGGAGGGACTCATTCAGTGCTACAGTGGAGAGAAGGTTGGTATAGTGCTTGAGGAGACCTTGTGTGACGTGAGGCTCAGCAATGCTAGTGCAGTAGGCATGAAAAATGTTGGTGCTGTCGTTGCTTGATCCAATGCGGTAGCACACAAGAAGGGACTCGCACAGTGCTACAGTGAAGAGAAGGTGGATACAGTGGTTGAGGAGACTTTGTGTGATGGGAGGCTCAAAAATGCTAGTGCACTAGATGTAAAAGAAGCAATGACGAAGAAGCTAACATCCTGCCCAAAAAGCTATGTTGACCCCCTACGGTGTGTTAAGCAAATTTTATCAACTAGTTTTATCAAAAGTCTTAGTGGACCAAAAGGTGATCTTGGGCCTAGCATTAATCTTGAGGTGGACTTGGCCCACTCACATGGTAAGCATTAACTTCAAGGCCCTAATATCAAGCCATCTGAACCATTTGTTACCAGGCCTAGTAGTAGTAAAGCATTGTTTGGGTGCCACTCTCCTGTGCACTCTATCTCCACAGACCCACATGATAATGTTGGTCTAACTAGGTTGGGCATTATGGGGTTTCAGGATCAAGGCCACGGCAAACCACCCACTTTCACTCTTCATCCCCTGTGGAATGTTAGGAAATCAGGGAAAAAAAGGCTCAGGTGGAGGGCTTCTCCCATTTTGCTAGGCTTTATGGTCACAAAGCTGCAGCAATTAGTAAACACACTTCGAAGTTTGTTATCTTCAAACCAGCAGCAGTTGCTCTTGCTCACTCAGATCTGTCTGAGGGTGACTCATGTTTAAATAGCTTTCTCCTTAAAAAAGCTAAAGCAACTATTAACTTGGAGGAGAAACTTGGAATAAACTTTAAGGGAAAAGAAGTAGTTGTGCTAGACAAGATTATCAACCCAAAGCTAAAGGATAAAAGGAGAATCAACAAAGAGGGTAAGGCAAAGCTGTAATAGTAGTGGCTAGGGGTCTTACAGTGTATCAATTGTCTTTCTATGAAACTTCTTTCTTAGAATGTCAGAGGCATTGGTAAGCTTGAAAAGAGGGGCAGAATCAAAAGACTTTTAAAAGATAGTCACATTGATGTTGCATTTCTTCAAGAAACTAAAAAAGTAGTTGTTTCAGATACTGTAGCTTGAGGGTTTTGGGAAAATAAGAAAATGGAGTTTATGTCTGTGGATCCTGATAGCACTGCAGGAGGGCTTCTTTGCATTTGGGACCCAGATGTTTTCCAACTTTCTGGCAGCTGCTGCAACAAGAGGTTTATTCTTCTCTCAGGTACACTCTACAACTCTTTTGATTGTGTTCTTCTAAATGTTTATGCAACTGATGATGTCAGCAGCCAATCCATTCTTTGGAATTCCATAATCAAGCTTAAGGACTCATTTCCCAATCCTTGGTGCTTGGGAGGTGATCTTAATGAAATAAGGCACATGGAAGAGAAAGTAGGTTGTGTCGGAAGAGACAGGGGGAATGAATCAACTTAATGAGTTTATAGACAAATGTGAATTGAATGACCTACCCTTTCTTGGAAGATCATACACTTGATGTAATTCTCAGGAGGCCCAGAAATGGAGTAGAATTGATAGAATCAAGCTTAGCCCAGAATGGTTGATTCATTTCAAAATGAAGCTTTAGGGCCTGCCTAGGTTAATATCAGATCATTGCCTTTTATTGATGATGGAGGATGAAAGAGATTGGGGCCTTAAACCCTTCAAGTTTATCAATGCTTGGACTTTGCACCCCAATTTTTCACATCTTTTCATTTCTTGCTGGGAGAACACTACTATTACTAGTTGGGTAGGTTTTATACTCTAACAAAAACTGAAGCACCTAAAGCTAGAATTAAAGATATGGAATACTGAAGTGTTTAGCAATGTTTCAGCTAAACTCAAGGCTTCAGAGGAGGAATTGCATGCACTAGACATCATTGTAGAGGAAAGAGGACTACTTGATTTAGAAAAGGCTAGAAGAAGAGAGGTTAGAGGTGAAGTGTGGAAACTCTATAGAAGGTTGGAATGGTTATGGCATCAACAATATCCAGAATGAACTGGTCTCTGCATAGGGACAAAAATACTTGATTCTTTCATGCTATTGCAAGCACCAGACAAAATAGGAACATGATCAATTCCATCTCAGTCAATGGTGTGCCTTTGGAGAAACTTAGTAGAGTTAAACATGAGGTTTTCCTTCATTTCAGGAAACAATTCAAGGAAAGTTGGGTTAATAGGCCTGTTTTGGGAGGGGAGTTTAGATCAATTGATGACAGTGCTATCTCTCACCATCTTGTATCAGATTTCTTTGAAGCAGAGGTATTGTCTGCCATTAAAGAGAGTAATAGCAACAAAGCACCAAGCCCCGATAGGTTTAACCTCCTATGCTATCAGAAGTTTTAGAGAGTCATAAAGTAGGAGATCATGCAATTCTTTCAAGATTTTCACAACCACAATAGTCTTACCTATGGAATCAACAGCTCTTTCATTACACTTATTCCCAAGTTAGATGATCTCATTAATCTGTTTGACTACAGACCCATTAGCCTAGTGGGTTCTATCTACAAGATTTTAGCAAAAGTTCTAACACACAGATTGAAGTCATTGATGCCCTCCATTATTGGTGACACTCAGACTGCTTTTATAGGGGCAAGAAATATCCTAAATGGGGTGTTTATTGCTAATGAAGTAGTTGATGGATGGAAAAAGGCCAAGCAACAAGGGTTGATTATCAAGTTGGATTTTGAGAAAGCTTTTGATTCAGTAAACTGGGAGTTCTTGTTCTCTATGATGTCCAGCTTTGGATTTGAGGCTAAATGGGTCTCTTGGATGGAAGCTTGCATGTCTACAACCAAAATTTCCATTCTCGTGAATAGTTCACCAACTAATGAGTTCTCACTACAAATAGACCCCAGGCAAGGTGATCCATTATCTTTGTTCCTGTTCAATATAGTAGTTAAGGGGCTCAATATTCTCCTAAATAGAGCACTGAATATTGGCATCCTTAATGGTGTATTGGTTGGGGTTAATGAGGTTCTTATATCGCATCTTCAATTTGCTGATGACTCAATTCTCTTATATGATGCTGATATGGACCAGTTGGTAATTATCGAAAGAATTCTTCGATGCTTTGAAGTTCTATCTGGACTCAGAATCAATTATTACAAGAGTGTTGTCTGTGGTGTTGATGTGGTTGATGAGTCTCTGCATGCCTTTGCAAATTGTTAAATTGCAGGTGCTAAGCTTGCCACTAAAATTTTTGGGGTTGCCTTTGGGAGCTAACTGTCACGACCCAAACCAGCCCCTAAGGGTTTAGCATCGTAACCGGCCAGTAATCCGTGATTACCAAAGGCCTGCTTAACAGTAATAACAATAGTACAGAGTAAGGGTTTGGCGGAGGCCAAATAGTAAATAAAAAATGTCCAATGAGCTGTGAAAATCTGAATGGAAAAAGACTTTATAGACTAGTCCACATCATAACCATAAACATATATACATATCAAATACGCGTAACATATAGGTTAGGGATCCAATCCCTTCACCATAACTGTACAGTTACAAGTCTTAAGCATTCGTTACAAAACAGAGACAAAATGGTGAATCTGAGACATCCCAAAACAGCCTTGGCTTGAACAGACTTGGAACCTCAAAGTGAGGCACGATGGTTGGCTTGACAAAATGAGAGCTTAACTTGACGCTCCTAGCTTCGGTCTGGTGCCTAGCTACCTACATACATATATAAACAGTAAGCTAAAGCCCAGTGAATAACAACCGTGTAAAGGGGTTGAGAATGAATGTCCTTTCAATAATTAAAACAGTCATTAGCATCTGTAGATCAATTATTCCATCAATGTTTCATATTTCACGTCATATCAGTCAATTAGAAATCATAGCAGTCATACGTGGTACATCTAATGGTAGAACAGTATAGTAGGTCTTAACAGAACGAACAGTCAGTTGATGGCCATCAAAACAGTAAACAGTAGTAGTTCCAAACATTGGAACTGACAGAGATCTCTGTAACAGTAGCAGTAATAGTAACAGTAAGTTGCTATGGATGCCACGAGTACAGTTTACAAATGGACAAACATTCATTCAGTAAACAATGTCATTTCAGAAAGCACTACAGTCAATTGTTCAGAAAATAGTTATAATTGAACATAGCTTTACAACATTGTTACTCAAAGATTACTGGGCTATAGACAGGCTAATCAGCGTCCTCGGTGCCAACCCTACACAGTTGCAGAATGAACACACACTAAGTTACACACTTAGAATTAACAACTTAGCCCCTATATAGCTTGGTGTGGTTCTATAACTTTATCCTTATTAAGATGCCTTAAACATGGCATAGGAATGCCTAGGATAGAATGAGGATGCAAAAATGTACTTTAAAACACTTTTCAAAATTTGCTGAAAACAGGGGTCTCGCTCGAGCGTGGCTTTCCCCGCTCGAGCGGACATACAGACAAAGAGGCACCGCTCGAGCATGACTTCCCTCGCTCGAGCGGACTGCAAACTCATGAAAAAGTACTGGTTGCACATTTTTCACGCTCAATGGACACTCGAACCACTATCGAGCGTGAGACTCAAACCCTCGCTCAAGCACAGATTACCTCGCTCGAGCGGACTGCAAAACACATGAACTTCTAGGCATATGCATTTCACGCTCGAGCATGACCCTTGATGCTCGAGCGGAAGTGCATGTACTCAGAGTGTACGCTCGAGCGTGAATTCCTCCGCTCGAGCGTGGATCAAAAATCTAGAATTTCCAGATTGATCCCCAAGCACAAAACTCAACCTCTAAAGCTTCAAATTCGATTTTTCTGGGCTAATGTTCTGGAAAACACTTAGAAACCCATAATACAACATGTTTTAAAGATCATTTCCTAAAATCAAGCCCAAAAGTGTGACAACTAAACACAATTTGTAATGTAAACTTGAAGAACAATGCAAGAACATAACATGCATGAGTTCTTATGAATTCCAATGCTCCAAAGCATGATTAAATGCAAGATTGAGCTCAAAAACATGGTGAATTTCAAGAGTACAACCAAAATGTGGACATGCATGTGGAAATTCTAATGAAAATGATCTCAAAACTCAATGACATGGGCATGCATGCAAACATTGCTACTCAATACAACACTTTAAGCTAATTCTTGACTATAATCACCAATTTTCCATGAACTATGCATGTAACAACTTAAATTCACAATTGAGAGGATGAATTTCCTACCTTAAGTCTTGAATTCCAAGTGTAGAAGCCTAATTTCTCAAGTCTCCTTCAATTCCTCTAATTTCAAGCCAAAATCTAGATGAACTCAATTTTTCTTCCAATTCCCTCTCTCTCACGTTTGGTCTAGAAGATGGATGAAAAGTGGTGCATCAAACATATGTAAAGTGTAATAAGGGTTGGTCTTGAATTAATCCACTCAATGGCACAAGTGTAATTTACCTAGGTTCAATTAGTTTAACATTGTTTATTCTAATTAATCATTCCAAATTGAATTTTAATCAAGCCTACCATAAAATCCCATAAATCCTAATTAGCATATAACACTAACCAATTTCTGAATCGGTCGCCGACAATGCTTTCAATTCGCAGTTTGAAATCAAAACATGAACAGATCATTCAATGACAAACAAATAGAAATGCAATTAAAAGAACACACTCATGCAATCAATTCAGGATTTCATCTTAATCAATTACTTATCATGCTTAATCACAATTTAACACTAATCAGAGGTGAGGGTTGTCACACTAACCCAGGTAGAAAATCAACCTGGAAGCCTGTGCTTGATAATATTAGATTTAGATTATCAAGTTAGATGAGGAAAATGTTGTCCTTTGTAGGGAGGTTAACTTTGATCAAGTATGTCCTCTGAAGTCTCTCTGTGTACTATCTTTCCCTCTTTAAGATGCTTGAGGGTGTGGCTCGTGAATTTGAAAACATTACGGCTACTTTCATATGAGGTGGTAATAGTCTAAAAAAAAAAAGTGCATTTGGTAAAATGGTTAGAGGTTACAAAGAGTGTTGCCCAAGGGGGTCTGGGCATTGGAAGGATTAAGGACGTTAATGCATGCTTGCTTCTCAAATGGTGGTGGAAATTTGGAAATCAAATTAATGCACTATGGAAAAAAGTTATTTGTATCAAGTATAAGATTGAGGTAAAGTGTTGGCATCCTTCTGTGCAATCCTCATATAAGCATTTTAGGGTGTGGAAGGACATTATCTCTATGGGGGTTCATGGTTGGAACACTTTCAACTTCTTCTTGGATAACTGCCAAATCAAGATAGGAGATGGCAATCGAATTAGAATTTGGCATTATAAGTGGTGTGGATCCGCCTATCTCAAGGATGAGTTCCCTTCTCTCTTCAACCTGTTTGTTGATAAGAACAGATCTCTCTACCAATTTTAATGCTAGGAAAACCAGGTCTAGTGATTGGAACTTTCTCTATAGAAGAGTGCTATATGCTTGGGAATTGGCTGCTGAAGCTAGGTTGATTGTTCTGTTATCATTTGCTCCTCCCTTAAGCCTAAGTAATGCTAACAGTCTGGTCTGGTCTGGTCCTTTGCAGCCACAAGTTCTAGTGATTTCTTAGTGTCTTCTTTATCCTCTCTTTGCAATTCTCTTCTTAGACCTCATCTCAGAATTAGCAAGTTTGTTTGAAGCAATATCTTACCCCCCAAAGTCCATTTTTTTGGATGGTTATCCTGGAAAAATAGAATTAAAACAGTTGTATTTCTGCTCAATATTGGCATTCTTGGCAACATTGTTTCACCCTTGTGCATTTTCTACAAAATGGCTCCTGAATCTGCTTCTCATGTTCTGCTTCATTGTCATTTCTCTTGGATCATTTGGTCATCTGTGTTACAGGATTGGGGGCTTCAATGGTGTATTCCAGAATCTGTGGCAGGCCTACTCAATTGGTAGATGGGTGGTAAATTTAAGTGTCCACTCATAAAATTTTGGAGAGTAATTCCACTAGTAGTTCTCTGGTCTCTTTGGAAACACAAGAATGAGTGTGTTTTTAGTGATACCCATCCTAATTATGCTGACTTGTGGGAACTAATCAAGATCAGATTAGCTCTTTGGCTCAAAGCTTCTCTTAAGGACTTCTTTTTCTCAGTTGATGATTTTGTTCTCAATTGGCGGCAAATCAGGCTTTGTTATTAAGGTTAGAAAGTGCCTGGGTTAGTTGGAGCATCAGCAGCAGCTTTCATTGTGTGTGGTTCATAATTTGCACTCTGTCATTGGGTTGGCCTGGTGTTTTATTGTTTTTATTGCTTTGTTGTTTGGTCTGCTAATGTTGTTTTAAATTTTTTTTTTTTTCTAATCTCTTTGGTTGCTCTTGATTGGTTTCTCTCCAATCTCGGGTATGTGCCATACTGCTTTGTTGATGTAAGTTTGCATATTTCTTACATTAATCGTCACGCTTGCCATTCTCAATTGTCACTTGATCTGCCTTAATCTATCAATTATGGCTGTTACGGCCCTTGGTTGATTGCCCTTGCTTTCTAATGATCGTTGATCACCTTCTTTTCTATTCCCTAGCATTGTCTTTCCCTCTCTCCATCTCCTTCCCTAGCCTCCTCCTATCACATCTCTCTCTCTAAACCTGTTGCTGTCATCACTACATTTGATTTTAATTTTTGAATAGTAACACATCAATTCTCATAAATAATAAAATGAAGGAAGCTTACCAATAGAGGGGTTGTTACAAACTTTCCTATAATAAAAATTGAAGCTCTAACATTTGGGATCATAATTAAGGTCTATTTTCGTATTATATATTCTTAGATCATATCTAGCTAGATTAGAGTCATTAGACTAGTGTCCAACCCAAAATAATAATAATAATAATAATAATAATAATAATAATAATAATAATAATAAAATTATGAGTAATTTTATAATATTTCTCTATAAATAAAAGTTAAGTTTTTTTTTTTTAACAACAATGATTGAGACCTTTTTTTAGGAACCTTATAACCCCCTTTGGATCTCAACCATTAATGATGTGAGCTCCACACATACATAAGTGTGTCACACACATATATCAATGATTGTGATTCAAAGGAAATTGTGAGGGTGTCCAAAAAAAGAGTTCCCAAACATTTTATATTAATATTATTTGTAAAAGTATTAAATATATATGTGTTTGAGAGAATTTATTTTAATAAATCCAATAAATATATAGAAGATATATAATATGAATATTCTATGAATTAAATATTATCTATCCTCTCCTTACCAAAACTCGATGCCACATGGCAAACTTGCATTGGTCATGCTAAATATGGTATAAATAGTAGAGAAATTTGATGAAAAATCCTCTTTCATGTACTTATATCTTAATTAATACTAGGGGTGCAACTCGGGCGGGTTTAGGCGGGTTGGAAGATTGTCTAAGCCCAGCCCAAGTTGTGCTGAGACTTGCCCAAGCCCGCCCAAGTCCGAATTGTGACCCGAAGTTGTCTGTCCAAGCCCGACTCGAGCTAAACCCGAGTTGCCCGAATTGCCCGAATTGTAAATGAATTTCAGTTTTTTTTTTATAATTATTTTTTCATTATAGAAAATCATTAATACCATCAAAACAAATAATTTATATAATGTAAGAGAGATGTCACTATAGTAGTCCTTACAATTTATTAGTGAAAATAAAAAGAAAAAAAATAAGATTTTATATTATTTGTATATATAATATATATTCAATATGATTTAATAATATAAATTACTTTAATATCATGTAATGACTAATAATTTATATTTATATTTAATATTTTTATATATCCATATATGTATAATTCGGGTTTCGGATTGCTCGGGTTGTTTGACATCTTTGCCCAAGTCCATCCAAATTTAATTCGGGCTTCTGAATTTTTGCCCAAGCCCGTATCGAATTTGAAAATATTTTGTCCAAGCCCTAAAAAAAATTGGGCTGGGCTCGTGTTGCTCGGGTTGAGCCCACCCAAGTTGCACCCCTGATTAATGAATAAGATATTTTTATATTTCAAAAAATCTTATTATTTGGAATTGATTTACCAAATCCCAATTATTATATTTGAGGTCTTTTATACATAATTTTATCCTTATAAATATTTTTTAACCCTTAGTAACCTAATATGTGCTTATGGTATGTGTTAATTTGAATTATATTTTACTTTTGGTATAGTAAACTTTAAAAATTCATAATTTTTGTAGTACATATTTTTTTAATAAAACTAATATTTTTGAAACATATTTAACAAGATCTATCAAACAACATCTCATTTAAATATGTAATTATGTAAAATAAAAAAGATTAAATTTGACAGTGTGAATATTCACACTAAAGTTATAGTTGTCAACGTAAGATGATTTCGCACATTCAATTTTTTATTTGTTCAAATTCAATTTCGATATTAAAGGTCTACATTCTCTCAGTTGCTATTATGAATCACTACAAAAAATTCGTTTTTTTGCGACTGTAAAATACCGTCGCCAATACCAAAGAAGCCGTCTCAAATGTTTTTTTGCGACGGTAAATAGCCTTTAGCGACGGTAGTAGGGGGGTCGCAAAAGACGGGGTAGCTAAAGGTCTTTAGCGACGATAAACGCCGTCGCAAAAACATTGGCGACGGCAAGATGCCTTTTAGCGACGGCAAAATGCTGTCGCAGTTAACGTGTAAAAATTTGAAGTTTTTGAGACGGCAGTAAAATACCGTCGCTAATATGGTTATTTACGACGGGAAAATACCGTCGCAAAAGGGTTTATTTGAGACGGTAATAAACCCGTCGCAAAAAATGGTTATTTGCGACGGGTTTATTACCGTCGTTAATACTATTATTTGCGACAGAAAGTGTGCCGTCTCTAAAAATATTATTTGCGACGGTGAAAGTACCGTCGCTAAAGGCCTTTGTTCATATTGCCAATATCATTGGCGACGGCTATGTTACCGTCGCAAAAACTTGTTTCTAACAAAAAATGCAGTTTTAAAATTATTAAAAATATGCAAATTACCTGTATTAAATAAAAATAACTAAAAAAATCGATAACTATATAATAATATAAAAATTCCTGTATATAAATAAAATTTCATCCTTAATTAAAGTACTCTTCCATTCATAACAACACATCATCAAAATTATCCAACCACATAATTTTGCAAAATACATACATAATGTTGTTCACAAATCTAAATAATGTAAATCAAAAATAAAAGTTTTCTTCATAAACAAAAGTCCCTCGCAATCTTCACACAGCTACATTCCACAAGAAGCAAACTGCTACTCAGGAAATATCTGAAAATAAAAAATAAAAATAATTAGTGACAATATAATTATGTATTAATATTTTAATTAAAAAAAACATAAAAAATTATTTATTATATAATTACAAAGATAGTTAAGTAAATAATTTTGGCTAGATAGAAATCCGACCCTAACTCCCAAACCAGAAACCCGATTCGAGTCTCATCTTCTCCCACAACTCTCTCGTGCCTAGGCGATCATGTGTGCTAAGTTTCATGCTAAACCGACCCCTTTTGGTGATTTTGGAGCGTCAACACCTCGAATTTAAGTTTCTTAAGGAACTAATTTGTCTAAACCGAAATATGGCTCTAAATCCCAAACCGGGAAACCGATTGGAGTCCCGTCTTCTCCCACAAGTCTCTCGTGCCTAGGCGGTCGTGTGTGCCAAGTTTCGTACTAATCCGATCCCATTTGGTCATTTTGGGGTGTCAACACCTCGAATTTAAGTTTCTTAAAGAACTAGTTTGCCTAAATCGAAATATGGCTCTAACTCCCAAACCGGGAAACTTAGTAGTTTCCTTTTTATCCCTTAATAATGAAATGGAATCTTCTTGCATGTCAAAAGTTTCAAGGATGATCACATATAGCAATCAAGTTAAAAGGAAAGCAATTATTCATGGAATAATAGATCAATAAAAACCCATTCCGATAAGAAAAAAGATCAATCAAAAACAGTAACCAAACGATTTCAACCTTTTTGGAAAAAACCCATTCCGATAAGAAAAAAGGCACCAAATAAGGTAATCCTTAATTTTGAAATCTAACCTTTTTGTTTTTTACATTGTAAATACTTTTTTTTTTTAATTTTATTGTATAATTTTTCACATTATTTGATAAATTCGTTAAAGAAATTGTACAAAAATCAATAACAAAGTATCGATTCATTCACCTCCTCCGCCAAACCCCCTAAATTCAAATTCCCACCACCATTACTATACTATACATACACAGATATACACACATATATATAGATTTAGATGTATCAATTGCTTACCTACGTACAGAGTGTTCTTCACATTATTTGACAGTATGACGATTTAGCTGAGCTAGAGTGGCTATCGAATTTCGTTGAAGAATCATTTTCGACCGAGGACAAAAACACAACACAACGAGCACATAACCATCTAAAACAGACAAATATGTAAAGGAATCATTTTCGAAAGGAAGAAGACGAACCTAGAATGGCCGTTCACAGTCGCTCACAGCCGCTCGTCACTCGTCGTTCACCGTCGCGGCTGCTCGTCACTCCGGCGAAGGCTGTCGTTCAATGATTTTGATTTGAGGATTTTGGGGATCAGTCGATTGGGATTTGGGGGATTTTAGGGATTTCGGTTTCAGGGATTTTGATTTGAGGAATTTGGGGATTTTAGGGACTTCAACCGCGAATGGGATAGAAATAGCGGGATAAACCAAATATTCATTTATTTGCGACGGTATATTTTAACCGTCGCAAATGATCATGATTAACGAATGAAACGACGTCGTTTTATCCTTCGTTTTTGGCGATGGGCTTCTGCCGTCACAAATGGTCCACCATTTGCGACGGTAACTTCTTACCGTCGCTAAAGAACACTTTTGCGACGGTATACCGTGCGTCGCCAATGTTTCTGGAATTTTCTTTTTACAATCTTTAGCGATGGAATCATCCCCGTCGCAAAAGTCCAATTTTTTATCGACGGCAAACACACCCTGTCGCAAAAAACTTCTTTGGCGACAGCAAACACACCCCGTTGCAAAAAACCATTTTTTGCGACGGCAGTCACCCCGTCGCAAAAAACCTCCGTGTTATTTGCCTGATTTTCTTGTAGTGAATGCTAACATACTCCATGTTCAAAATACCATCCACATTCATAATATGAATGTTCACAATAGCAACTCATAATATGAATGTTCAAAATATCATGAGGAAGAAAATGTCAACAAATTTCATAATATGAACATTCAAAAAAATCATAAATAAAACAATGACGATATTCACATGACCATAACGAGAAAAATGTCCACAGATTCCATTATGTGAACATGTGATGAAATCATAATGTACATGTGAATATTCAAAAAAACGATGATTAACACACAATGGGAATATGTACAAAACAAAATATAATCAAAAGCCAAATATAATACTTAATACAATGTGAAGATCAACAATCTAAAATATTTTACCAAGACACACATGTTGTGTATTTCACATAGCTACATAATCACTCCACCAAAATTCCACCTATGGTATTTGATGTTTTCACAACTAAAATTTGAGATTTTCAAAATTAAAGCCATATGTCCATTCACAATACAATATTTCACATTCGGTATTTATAAGCCATTGCAAATTTGACAACTAGAATTTCAACATAATACAAAACAATAATTCGAATCGATTTACGTTTGGCACCCATTTTTAACTACATGGAGTGATCAGCGAGGTCGATGTGAATGTTCTTAGCGAAAAAGTGTTTTGGTCATCAGCAGTGAAAAAGTGTTTTGGTCGTCAGCAACAAAATGTCAGAGACAAAATGATGCGAAAACGGTGTAGAGGATGGGTGGCCATTTTCAACAACTTCAGCTCACCAATAAAGTCGAATTCAAATATCAGTGAGGATTTAGGAATTCAACAATGATTCATCCCCCTTTTTCCCCCACCCCCTTTGACCTCCTCTCATTCTCATTGGCTACTTTTTCTTTTTCTTTTTCTTTTTTTTTCTGTTCTTCCAATCACCACCCGCCACGTGGCAAAGGGGGGTGAGGGGGTGACCCCCAAAAGGGGGTCCCAAGCATTATTCTTAGGAATTTGAGAGCCAACCTTCTTATTGTGAATAGAGTCTTTGAATAAATCAAAACGCACGTCACACTCCTCTTTTTTTTTTCCCCCAATAAAAAGGAGGGTTTATACTATTAAGAATCAGAGTTACAAAAGGTGGGGCAACATTTTTACCACTTGAATAGTACACAACATATATATTTTTAAATTAAAATTATACTTTATATTTTACAAATTTAGTAGTAAATTCATCGATTGGGCACACACCCACTAATATATATATATATATGATAAGGGTATTAGCAGGGTTGGTCCTGGGCTAAAACTAGTAAGGCCTGTGCCTAGGGCACCAAAAATTAGATTCAAAAAAAGCTCCCAAATTCATTAATTATATACTATATTAAAAACTCAAAATGACCCAATTCTGGTTTATTAATTTAAGCCACTTTCAAGAGTCCCAAAAATTTTGTTTGGTTTAATTGATGAAACGCCTAATTAAAAAACATTTACAAGTGTTAGTTGTTAGCCCAATTAAAAAAAATAAAATATAAAATACATGTATATGTATTAGTCGTTAGTTCAATTATGTTTGGTCTATTTTTTTATTTTTTATTTTAACTCTCTTTATGGCCCAATTGTGTGTTTTTTTAGTTAATTTTTTTTTAATAAAAAAAAATTATTTTGTAGATATATTTAATCTATATATACTTAAAAAGTATAATATTTGTGAATTTTTTTAAAAGAAATTTACCAAATACAAAAAATATAAAAAAATACGAATTGTAAACTCAAAAAATTATTTTTGAAAATTTTAAACCAAACAAGATAATATTTTTCTTCTTTTTTATAAATATCTAAAAAGCCTCCAAAAAATTATTTTATCCCCAAAAACTCAGGGCTTGCCCTGGGTATTAGGTATAAGAGCATCTCCAACGGTAATAGGCATTTTACCTATCTAAATAATACTATATAGTATATATTTTATTTTGCTTATCAACTATTTCATATTTCTACTCCAACCATGCTCTTTATTTTAGCTGTTTGTCTAAATACTATTAATTTTAGAAAATGACACATCAGCAACACAAAGATGGAGGGAAATGATCCTAATTATTAAATTCATTTTGCCTAGCCTTGAAGGCTAGCCACATGTAGCTAGTGAATGTGAATTGAGCTAAAATGCCTAATCATATACCTAGTGCATTGGAGTAAAAAAAAATGAGTTATACTAGACATTTTAACTAACAAGCATTATATACCTAGTGGGTTGGAGATACTCTAAGCTCAGTGAAACGGCAGAATGCAACATCACTCTCTGTGGTTGAGCTTTGATTGTCATTGCCTAAAAAATGGTTCATCCAACACACAAGTCGTGGACTCGTGGCCCAACAACACAATCTCTTATTCGACTTTTGTCATGGATTGGGCCCCAAGCCCATCTCCTAATCAAAATCCAAAACAATAACCCAAACTTTCTATAGCCTGGCTCCATCACACCATTAATACTAGCTACATAATAAATCTATCACAAAATTTAAAGCTCCGTTTGGGTGGATGTTGATTTCAAATTAAGGAATTTGAGATTAAAAATATTGGAGAATTAGTTATTGTAGGTGGAGGGGAAAACAAAAAAAAAAACTGTAGGAGAAGATAAATTGAGATAAAGAAATGCATTTTAGTAAGATCATTGTAATTAGAAAAAAAAAAAAAGCATTATTTTAAATAATTACTTTTTATATAATTATTTCAAATTCATCATGATAAATTTATTTATTTCAATCTTGAAATTTATAAAATCGCAATTTGAGTTATTCTTCTTGAATAATTAATGTGAAATCTATACATGTAAAATTTATATCCATCCAAACAGATTGTTAATGTTTTTTACAAGTACGTGTGTTCTCATTCAAAAAATAGAAAATAAAAAAAATAAAATATACTATGGTGAGAGAAGCATGTCTATCTATATCTATATCCATCTATATCTATACTATCTATATAATCAAATGTAGTAATTTTGTCAAAAATCTGTAAATATTCATTTCTAAATTCTCATAATTTTAAAATTCACTCTTTATAAGAATTGATAAATAATTTATAAAAATTAATTTCATGGCCTACTGATAAAAATAAAGGTTAAAAATTTGATTTTAAAAAAAAAATACTCATGTTGTTTTCCCTTCATTTTGTACTTTAATTAATTTCATTATAAATAAACATATAAAAAAATCATAAATAATTTATGGAAATTTATTTCATGACATTTAGATAAAGATAAAAATTTTAAAAATTATTTGAAAAATAATAATTTCATGATTTACCCATAAATAAGCATATAAAAATTGATAAATAATTTATAAAAATTAATTTCATGGCCTACTGATAAAAATAAAGGTTAAAAATTTGATTTTAAAAAAAAAATACTCATGTTGTTTTCCCTTCATTTTGTACTTTAATTAATTTCATTATAAATAAACATATAAAAAAATCATAAATAATTTATGGAAATTTATTTCATGACATTTAGATAAAGATAAGAATTTTAAAAATTATTTGAAAAATAATAATTTCATGACTTATAGATAAATAAACATATAAAAATTGATAAATAATTTATAAAAATTAATTCCATGGTCTACAGATAAAGATAAAGATTAACTAATTGATTTACAAAAAAAAATTAAAATAATAAAATTTAGATAAATATATGATTTGTTAATCTATATCTATCAAAAACATATCTATCTAAATCTTTATTTTGGCTTACTTATATTTTTTTTTCTCCTTTTATCACATATTATCTTTTTTTATTTTGAATTTTTTATCTTGTGAAATACTCTTATCTATAACTTCTTATCTCCTCTTAACCTACTCCTCATAATTTTTATTATTTGTTATTATCTACCAAGTGATAAAGATATATATAAAAAAAGAATGGTTGGCTACGAATAAGAAGAGTATTAATAATTAAATAATGAAAGCTGTATGGGAGAAGGCAATACAAAAATCTCACAAAATTATTTTCCGTCACTATATTTATCTAAGATAAGAATTTGATATTCTTTCTTTTAATTTTTAAAAATAGTTTACATTAGATCATTGCTATGTGTTTTTTCTTTTTCTTTCTTTTTTTTTTTTATAAGATTGTCATTTGCTATAGTATTTTTTCAATCTCATCTCTAAATTTTCTCTTTGAAATTTCTATTTTTTTAATAATAAAGTTTAGAACTAATTTCTTATCAAATTTGTTTTCTTGGTGCTTATTTTATTGAAAGATTGAGACAAGTAAAACTTTCATATAATATATGAAATTAATGAATATAATACAAAGATGGTAGAGAAATACTACATATTTGTTGATATCTCTCTTTCATTATTAGTTGATTTATTAGATTATATTATCAATTTAGAGCCCATACGATTTAATTCAATGTCCATGACTTTAGTTATATTCGACCATTTTGTTGTTGAGTAACCTATATAATTTTTTTTTTTTTTTTTGGGTTGATTACAGCTATTATATGTTATATTTCTTCAAATACAATTCAAATAATTTGTCATCATTTTTTTTTATAAATAAAATGGATTAAACTATTTTCTTATATAATTTTTATAATCCTACGAAATTCTTATCTTGATTTTTTTTTAAATGTTGTAGAAACTATGCAAGTATTATTCAAGTTATGGAGAATGATTACTTACAAATTATAATTAAAAGTTGAGATTTATTCATAATTTGGTCCCACAATAATAATATAAATCATTGATTTAAAATAAGTAAATTTATGATAACTTATAAAATTTATTTGTTTTAATGCTTTGTTTTTGTTTTTGTTTTGTTTTGTTTTGTTTTTTTTTTTGCATGACACTATAGTCTGATACAAATTATTTATGTTATCAAATGATTGTAATACTATTATCCTATAACAATCTTTATAATTAACAATTTTTTGTGTATATCAAATTTTTATTGTGAAATTTTGTAGATTAATTATTGTTAACATCAACCAAGATGGCCTAACATCATGGCTTGCTGCTATTAAAATATAATTCAAGATTAGAATAATTTATATATCACACAAAATGTATATAGTTTATTTTTTTGTGCATTGCACGGGTTACCGCTAGTTATATATATAAGCAAATGTAGTGTATCCTTAAAATTCTCCAAAACTCTAATGTTAATATCTCAGGCTAATCAAGAGATAAAAAGAAAAAAAAAAAGAACCAAAAAATAATCCTTATCTCTTTACTAAAAAAACTTTAAAAAATAATGATAATAGCCAAGAGATAAAAAAGAACAAAAAAAATAAAAGGATAAAAATCCCATATAGTTATTCTTATCTCTCTTCTAAAAAAATCTAAAACATCTTCTCTCACGTTCTTCTTCCGTTTCCATAAACAGTTGTATTATTCTCACTAAAATGAAACTAAAAAGGAAGGGGGAAAAAACTCGCAACCCTTGTGCATGCTCTCTTTTACGATAATATGAATATTTCTCTATATCTTTCTAAACAAATACAAGCTTAAAAGCTGTTCATCTATAGAGACATGGTATATCACTAAAATTCTAAAGGTTTTATTATCTTTTACTTTTGTTTTCATTAATTAATTCATAGATAAATTAAAAGTTGAATTTTTTTTTTCTACTATGACATTTTTCAATTGTGTGTTTTATATTTTTATTTTGTGTTAATATTGAATCACTTTTTAAAGATCATTCAATCATTTCTCCATTTTCATAGTTTTTATTTTTATTTTTTTTCCTCAAAGATTTCGAACAAAAAGAAGAGCAATAACAGTGTTATAGTTATCATCACAAGAAGTTGAAGTTCAGGATGGGGGAAATAGAGGGTATTATTCTATATTTTCAAACAAAAATAGTTGTATTATTCTCACTAAAATAAAACTAGAAAGGATTGGGGAACTTACAACCCTTGTGCATGCCCTCTTTTACAACAACATGAATATTTCTTTATATCTTTCTAAACAAACCCAAGCTCAAAACATGTTTGTCTACAATTTACTTATAGAGACATGGCATGTCACTAAAATTATAAAAGTTTTATTGTCTTTTACTTTTGTTTTCATTAACTAATTCATAGATAAATTAGAAGTTGATTTTTTTTTCTTCTCTGACATTTTTCATTTGTGTGATTTATATTTTTATTTTGTGTTAGTATTGAATCACTTTTTAAAGACCATTCAATCATTTCTTCATTTTCATAGCATTTTCTTTTTCATGGATTTCGAACAAAAAGAAGAGCAATGGCAGTGTTGTATTATCATCACAAGAAGTTGAAGTCAAGGGTTATGTAAAAAGTAAGAAAAAGAAAGAAGAAAAAGATGAAGAACTAGATGGAAAAAGTAGAAAAAAAAAACTCTAAGAATTTGAATTAATGTGCAAAATTGATTCTTTATATGCACCAACTTGATATTTTTTTAATCTTTTATATGTATCTATCTTTAAATTTAAACATTTATTTGGTTATTGCTAAAAAAGTTTTGAATTTTGTTCAATTATGATTGTTTGTGTACATTCTTTAATAAAATAAAAACCAAAATTATAAGGTATGCACGTGAATCTCTTAGAAGAAGAGTTCTAAGCGCTCCAAACTTCAAACTAAATTTGTTGATTTTTATTATAAAAAAAATTTAATCAATGAGTTTTGAAAACATCAAAATTTCAAATTAAAATTTTCAATTTTTAATTACTTAAAAAATCTAGAATTAATTACTTAAAAGTCCTATTTACAAATATTATGGTAGCTTAGATCCTATCTAAGTTTTTTTTGAATCAATAAATCATATTTAGTAAAATTGAGAATATTATCAATCTTTCCCAATTTTTAAAACTAAGAATATTATAAATTTTGCATAGTAATGTTCTAAATAATAGTTTCACTAACTGATGGAAAAAAAAAAAAAAAAAAAAAAGACTAGAGCATGAGAGTAAGCGTTTTTGTTCTTCTATTTATTGGTTTAATTCAACTATCCAATAAAATCGAGAAGATTATCAGTTTTTCCAGTTTTAAAATTAAGAACATTATCAATTTTTTCATTTTAAATTTTTTTTTTCAATTTTGCACATCAATGTTCTATCATCGTGCTCTTTTATAGACACAAAATTTTCAGTTTTGCACAAAAAAATAATTTAATTTTTTCAAAAAAAAACATTAGTTTTTTTTTTTTTTAGTTTTTTCATTTTGAAAGTTGATATTTTAAAGTTTTGAAAATCAAAATAAATGTCAAATCATCATATTCTTTTACATATAATCATAAATAATGAACAATCTTGTTTGAATGACAATTTCGATTATTAAAAATTTAATGAGATTTGAAAGTCTAAAAAATCTTAGTTAAGACTTAATGGAATATAAGTTCATAAATTATAACTTATGTGTAAATGCCCCCAAAATCCATTGTTTAGTTCCTTTGCTCCTTTATCAATATGCCACAAATAATTAAATATATATATTGGTTTGATATCAGATTACACATTAAAAGTTGATATGATACCATGATTTATCCTATTATTAGAAATAAGCTCTTTTAAGAAATTAAACTATCTAGTTGAATAATTTGTTACAAACATACCTTTTGGCCAAAATTTAAAATAATTTTAAAACTATTGGCTTAAAAACACTTATTATTAGAAATAGGCTCCGTTCGTTTAGACATAAATGGATAATAGAAAATGAAAATAGTAGAAAGTGAAGTGAAAGAAAGGAAAAGGAAATAAAAATTTATTTTCTTGCATACATTTAAATAGATGAAAAATTTTGTAAGAAAATGATGGGAAAAACAACATAATCATTACAAAACGGAGAGTTATGGAGAGAAACATGGAAAAAATATATTTCCTTGTATATTTTACAAGAAATTATTAGCCAAACTAAGAGGGTAATTTTCATTAGTTTCGAGGGCTCTCTATCTAAAAAAAAACACACACACGCTCGCATGAGCGCGCGCACGTGCGCACACACATATGCATATACATATATATATATATATATATATATATATTCCTTTCCTGTATTATCTATATAACCAAACTGAGCCACATTTAAAGTTGAAACATTCCATTAAAAGTAGAAACTACTGCACAACTTCAATATCTCCATCAAAATATCCAATTCTTTAGAATCCATATTACACTCATTGATATGGATTCAGTATAAAAATCTCATTGCATTTTGAATTTGTATAAAATCAATTATCATAAAAAAAATTATTTTTATAAAAGATAATTTAAATAGATTTGAGCATGAAATAAAAGTTCATTTTGTCCACTTTTTCAATTTTTTTCTCTACAAATTCCAGATACAAACACAAATTAAGAAGTTTTGGAGGGATTTTGTAGAAAAAATACATGTTAATCGATAATTTTTTTTTTTCACTTGATAAGTTTTATAAAATCAATAAACATATTGTATTAAACTGTTTGTACATTTTAAGTACTAAACACAGGTCAACTACTAGTATCATGTGATGCTAATGTGTGCTTTTTTTTTTTCATGTCAATTCGAAGAACATTACTTATGTAATCCAATTTTTGGTAGGTTTACATGTCGTGTTTTAATTTTTTCTTTATTACAACGAGACTTGTCATTTTGGTATTGTGTTTTAAAAAACAACAAAACACACTACAAGAATTCACACATTTGCCGACCACTTTTGCCGATCAAAAAAAATTTGGTCGCAAAAAAATGACATTTGCCGACCAATTACAACGAGACTTGTCATTTTGGTATTGTGTTTTAAAAAACAACAAAACACTTGTTACAAAATGAATGGTAACCTCTGTTCAAAATTTGTATGCCCAACGAATTGATGATGCAACTTAAGTGTGTGCATAAATTTGAATGAGTCAAGGCTTTAAGTATTTTGAGATACTTAACTAGCATTTACACTCTATTTGGGAATTTAGGAGAGAACAAAATAAATGATTATATAAGGTATAAAAAAAATATTGCATTTTCTCTCCTTATTTGAAAAACAAAAAAACAAAAAAACAAAAGAAGAAGAAGAAGAAGAAGAAGAAGGAAGATATCCTATATTATTTGGTTAAATTATATAAAATAAAAGAAAATAATTTTTTTCATGTCATATTACCAAAATAACTTTTTATGAGTGTCAATGTTTTTATTAAGTTTTGGTATTATGAAAAATAGTAATTTGGTAGTTTCTATTCATTCTCAATCTCTCCACTTTTAAAGAGATTCAAAATGAAACTTGAGAGGGTAATTTTTGGGAAGAATTGGGCCGAGCTGCGTGATTGTGCTTCGAGGCCCAAAGTGTGAATGACTCAGTAAAAGGCCGCAATGATATTCCGGTCCAGAAGAAGCATAGTTACTCCGACCCAGGAGAGGTATGGTTACTCCGGTTTAGGAGAGGTGTAATTGCTTCGGCCCTAGATGGTATAAAGCTACTCCGGTCTGGAAGTAACTTGATGTTAGTCCAGTCTCGGGGTTAATCCGGTCGCGGTGTATTGTGGTTAGGTCGGCCAGAGCTTGCTACTCAGAAGCTTGGTCTAAACGCATCATGGTTGAACGGGGGAAAGCCGAGATAAGGAGTTGGAGGAGAAAACCGAGCTAAGGATAGTTCGGTCTTCAGAGACCCAGAAAAAATCATCATCATTAAGGTCTTTGTCCGGTGTGTGTTTAACTATCTTCTCTCGGCGGCGGCGAATCCTAAGGTAATAGACCCACCCAGCATCTTTTGAGCCGATGGAGTATTGGTGGAAAATTTCGGCCAGACCAAGGTTTAGTCCGGTTTGATGGTTTAGTGCGGCTATTCCCATAATAATGCGGTATGTATTGGTGGACAGTTGGGTGGGGCATAACCTAGTCTGCCTAAGAAATTCACAGATCAATGGTTGGACAGGAAACCGTAGTCCGGTTTCTATTATGGATTGAAGGGTAAAAGGGACGAAGCCTTCTTTTTCCCACGGAATAACATCTTTTTCAGCCAAACTCAGATGAACGTCTTCAGGAATATGGTAATCTTTCCTAAATTCGGCCATGAAAGTACAGACATACATATCAGAAC
>NW_021025425.1:1990596-2006532 GCF_004153795.1 Camellia sinensis
ATATGAAACTTATAAATCAATGTAATACATGGAGTGGAGGAGGTAACATAATACAGCATACAATTCTTCTTTCTGAGAACTTAGAGCTTTGTCTATTTGTCAAGTTTTCTGACTTAGGCATCGGAGAGGTTTCCGGCACACACCCGCCGGCTAGCTCACGTTTGTGTTTTCAGGTGACAAAGCGACGTCGTACGGAGGAGCGTGGACTTGGTCAACAGGATTATACGAGGAGAATTATTTCCTCCCCGTACAAAACTTATAACAAAAATGAGTTTTTTTGTTTTTTGTTTTTTTCTTCAATTTGTTCCCATAACACTCCATTTCTATCATCTTTATTACTAATCACAACGTGAGATATGAAACAAAATAAATGTATTTATTTCTTTTCATCCCAAATCAACCAACCTAAACGAATTGTTAGTTAGGAGTAACACCTCATTGTAGTGGTAATATCACGTCAACATGCTAATATGGTATCTGAGAGGGTAATTTATGTGAAAATTTGGCCGAGCTGGGTAATGGGCCGTTATGAGCCGCAATACAAAGGGCCGAGTAAAATGGCCATGTAAGTTACTCCGGTTGTGTGAATATTCTGAAGTTAGTCCGGTCCTAAGGCTGTGAAGCTAGTCCGGTCCAACGTAAGATCGAAATTAGATCGGTCTAACAGTTCCTTTGAGTTAGGCCGGTCTTGGAGTTACACCGGTCACGACTTGTTAGTTCGGTCTAACCACGCCATGGGTTGTGCATGAGAAGCCGACGTAAGAGCAGTAAAAGGAAGAGCTAGTTCGGCTTATTCTATGGCTATGCATAGTCATGTTTACTTCGGTCATATTGGAGTTCGGCCATGATAAAACCATCTCACTTGGTTTAAGCAGTGAGGAGGGTGTTGAAGGATAAGCATTATCTTTCAGGAGTATGAATCCTAGAAGGACTCTGCAGGAGTAGAAGTCCTATTAGGATTATGCCACACGAAACTTATAAAAGCTCACAAACATCACCTTTGGAGAGGTAACACACAACTTTGCTTTCTGAATACACAGAGTTTTTGTCTATTTGTCAAGTTTACTGACTTAGGCATCGGAGAGGTTTCCGGCACACACCCGCCGGCTAGCTCACGTTTGTGCTTTCAGGTGATAAAGCGGCGACATACAGAGGAGCGTAGACTTGATCAACAGGATTATACGAGAAGGTTTATTTCTTTCCCGTACAGTATCACAAACCAATAAAAAGCTAGCTTGTGTGCAAAGTCATCACCACTGTGTAGATGTGGTGGTTAGTTACATGAAATGAATGTGGTGGCTTGTTAAACCACATGTGCATAAACCAGGCACATACAGTAGTATTTCATTGGATTGTAATACCATGTCAGCATAATGACAATTCTACTCATATTTTTTCTGATAGGTAAGACTAATTTGCTCGGTGAAAGTGATACTTTTCATTGTTTGATAAATGAGAAATAAATTAGTATCCATTGGCACTAAATCGGTTAAAATTCCTACAATTCTTTAGAAGGTTATTGAGGTCAAGTCTTGCCCTAGGCAAGATCTTCCACTCTTTCAACATAAAAATTGATTCTTTATTTTATCTTGTATTATTAAGATGTTTTTGGTTAAAACGCCTACAATTCATTGGAAGGTTATTGAGGTCAAGCCTTGCCTTTGGCAAGATCTTCCACTCTTTCAAAAAAAAAATTTGCTTCTTTAGTATCTGTTGTATTATTCAGAAATTTTTTTCTTCTTTAAAAAATGAGTTTTAAATAATCAAACCCTAATGAGTAATAGATTAATTATGCAAATGGCTAGTTTGACTATGAATTGTATTATTAAGATGATTTTTTATTTTGATTTTTATTTAAAAGAACATTGGAAACTTGAACTCCAAACACCTAAGCCAAGTACTTTAACTCAATTTATGACATTCACCTTTTGTGTGATGGTCATTTGGTTCATTCAAACAAGTGAAATACTAAAAATTCACAATTTATAATTTATAATTTATAATGATATTGTAAGGGAGTTAATCTTATACAATTGAATATATGACAAATTAAAAATTAATATATAATTTATCATATTATTAACACGTAATTAAAAAGACTTTTTAAGTCTCAATTTTTTTTCCTTTACATAAACATCACATGTTTTCCACAAAAATTTTCATATGAGAAGAAGATGGATTTTGATTTGCACCCTATCCTTTGGTCCTTATTGATGGGCCAACGGTCAAACGGAGAAAATTTTGTTTTCAGTAGCCTTTGGTCAAGTCTTTCTCAGCAGACAATCTCTCTATTTTATTATTATTATTATTATTATTATTATTATTATTATTATAAAACTTAATGGATTATATAATTATAATGATTAAAATTAAATATAACATATAATCAAGGAACAATTGCAGAGAAATAGTAACATCACAAAATAATTACAAATTGATGAAAGTACAAACAATTTTTGCATTAGATTATGTAAATAAGTCTTATACTTTTATTACTTTCTAATTATTTTATATTGATATTATTTTTCTGAACTTGTCCCTATAATCAATATAAAGAATTCTCAAAGTAAAAAAAAAAAATTGTCCCAATAACCTTGATACTTAGAATTTAGAAATGAGTTTCAACTTTTGTAGACTCTCTGTTTCCCACCTTTGAGTTATATTGACATGACTTATTTCTTGGTGGATTAACATGACCCATTATAACTACAATTATTGTAAACAGGAAAATCTTACACAAATTTTTAATTTTTTTTATTATAAATTGATGTGACATATAGAAATAAAATTTTAATATTTAAAAAAAAAAAAACTAAAATTAGCTAACCGGTCACCCGTACATGTACTTTTTTTTTTTTTTAATCTTTGGCCTTTTTTGCCATTCTTTAAAAAACTCAAAAAGTTAAAAAGTTACTATCCTATTTAAGTCACATCATCTTATTTAGGTCACATCACCTCCCTATTATATTATTTCAAACTCAATCCATACTCAACTCATGTTGCATAAAAAATTAAAAAATATACTTATTTAGAACATCTCGAATGGTATCTTTTTTTCAGGGGTTTATTTTTTTTGCATTTTTATGGACTCCTTTATAGCCTTGATGTAATTTTTACTTAAGTTGGATAGCCTTGCATATATGTATAGCCGACCAGTCGATTATTAAACTAAATCAAACCTTAAGTCTAATTATATGAGTTCGGTTTCATAAATCATTTTTTTTCATTTGATTTATCGTAGGTTATCTGGTTAACCAAACCAAAAGAAGGAGATTTATATATCTATCTAGTCAATTTTAATTTAGGCCTGTCTTTTCCCCTAATATTTTCATCTACTCTCACTATATCGCATATCATCACTACTGGTTCTGCTAGTTTCCGTTATATATGACCAAATCATCACAATTTATTCTCTCTTAGCTTACCTTCTATCGGTACTACTCTCACCCATTCACGAATAAACTCATTTCTAACTTTGTCTTTTCTAGTTTTGCCACACATCCCTTTAACATTTTCATTTCAGTAGCACTCATCTTATCTACACGTTAATTTTCAGCGACAGTTTGAAATCGTTGTCACAAAAATGTCACTGGTTATAAATTTTAGTGACAGTTTAAAAAAATCATCACAAAAAAGTCACTATTTTTTAATTTTTAATTACAGTTTGAAAAATTCATAACAAAAAAATATCACTAATTGTAAATATTAGTGACAATTTATAGAAACAAGACAATAAAAAAATCAGTGATTGTCAATTTTTAGCGATATAAGTAAAAAATTGTCACAAAAAATTATTTTTTGTAATGATAATAAGTATGACTTATTTTTAATAGAACTTGATGCAAATTAAATTCAATTATTAAAATCTATTAGTAGTTTATCTTTTTTAATCGAAAAATATGAATAACTGATATATATAATTTAATATTTAATAATTTATTATATTTTTTTATTATTTTAACTTTCTTAACTATAAAATCATATTGTCAAAAAAAAAAAAGCTTAAGAAACGAAGGGCATCCGCCGACGGAACACGACAAAGCCTAGGGATTCAAACCTCCCTACATCTTAAAAGGATGGATTATACATGTGATTGACTACCAAATTCCTCACACTTTTATGATATTTATGCCCTTTTTTTAATGGTAATCTACGATTTGAAAACAATAAAATAAAAGAAAGGAAATAATAAATTAAGGTTTAGACTTTTGTTTACATATTTTAATCAAAGGATTTAGAAAGGTCTTTTCTCCCTCCAAGGCCACAAAAGTTATTGAAACACCACCATCTCTTTTGAATTAGGGTTAGAATAACTTATATTCATCCAATAATGAAAAATTGTGGTAAGTTTCATAATTTTAATAAAATTACATTAGTCTTTTATAATAAAGACAACTTTATCAATGTTAATGAAAGCGGTGAAATTATTTTATTATTCTTAGATGCTTTATCTTACAAGTACCTAACACTTATAAACGTTGCCTCCGTGTTTCTGTCAAATGACATAATTGTCCATAATTTTACCTAACTACCCTCATTATTCCAATTGTATGTCTTAGTCAAACTATTATGAAATATATATTTCAAGAGAACACAGTTTAATTATGTCAAAACCAAATAATTAACTTACTGTTTCGATTAAAAGTTTGGGAGGGAAATTTGAACAACCAGGAGGGGGGAAATGAAATTTTTTGGCGACCAAAAAAATTTGGTCGCCAATCAGAAAACGACATCGTTTTGTACCTGCAAAATAGAAAAAAAATAAATAAGTAAAGGCAAATCCAGTGAGTAGCCTTTGTGTATGTGAGACCGATTTGAACCCTTCTTCCTTTGTGGAATCTATGGAAGGGTTGATGAGTGATATTATCGCGATGAATGAAAGAGAGAAAGGGGTTGCATCGTTGCGGTTAGCTTCGGTGGAGGTTGCACAGGGGGATCCGTTTCGGCGAGTTACTCAGTTGAAGCCCTTTGAGGAGTTAAGAGAGGAGCTTAATCGTATGAAGGCTTCCATCACTACAACAAAAAGTATCTTTGGAGACGAAAACTAATGATGAAAATAAATTTTGTCACGAAAGACGTACCTTTTAGTGCCTCCGTGTTTCTGTCAAATGACATAATTGTCCATAATTTTACCTAACTACCCTCATTATTCCAATTGTATGTCTTAGTCAAACTATTATGAAATATATATTTCAAGAGAACACAGTTTAATTATGTCAAAACCAAATAATTAACTTACTGTTTCGATTGGAAAATGTTATTATGAACCTAGGGACCTATCTTGAGTCCTATTCTGATGTGAGATGCTCTTTTTGTAGGCCATTTATAAATAAATCAAAATAATCCGATAATAATAATCACATGATTTGTCTTAAAAATTTATTATTATTATTTTTAAATTATACTTGTCGTTCATGCTTTGAAAAACATACATGATGAAATCATATGAATGTAATTATCAATTTAATTTAATTTTTTTTAATAATTTTGTCATTCTTTTTTCCATCATTTTTAACTAGATTATTGTGTTTAAAACACATTATGATTTCCTAGTTAAAAAAAACAAAAACAAAACAAAAATGCTTGGATGTTTTGTGTCGTTAATTAATAATACTAATTAAATAATTTCATTTGTCTTCTTAGAGGGCACAAGGTGTTGCAAATGTCATACGGAGGAAATAGAATTATGATGTTAGTTCGGCCTAAAATCATAACAATTAAAGAGAACATTCGAGAAAGGTCAAATTGGAATTAAGCTCACAGATTTGACTGCCCTCACCGTTAATGTATCAAATAAAGGAGGAGAAAAATTGGACTTTGTTTCCCAATATTTTTACACTGAATTTCAATTAAACCCTTATATTTTCAAACAAATTAAAATTTGACCATTATGCTAGTCTAATGTTAAATTCGCTAACAAAAATTGACTTTGCACTTTTATGGGGCAAAAATGTAATATTTTTCTCTTTTTTGTTCCACATTTCTTTGAATTTAATAATAAACTAATGAAAGAGTTTAGAATTAAATGATTTTGAAATAAAATAATGTCGCATTTGATTTAAATTTTTTGACTTGGATGACTAATTTTGAAAGTCTTTATTTCATTTTGCATATGCGGGATTATTTTGTCCACAGACATATATGGACGTGGTGATACCTTCTTCTTTCTTTAAACGGTTGAGACCATCGTTGAATTAAAAAAATAATAATAATTAATGTTTAAATGGTTGTATTAAAAAAATAAATTAATAGTAAATTAGATTAGCAAAAACCTACAATTATTGGATCGCCGCCGAGCACAAATAACATCACTTCAATTTAAACTTCAAAATAATGTTTATGGAATTGGAATTTGTTTATTTGTTTATTTTTTCAATTTATGTTATTTTCTTGACACCAAACCTTCCAAGAAGACTCTGGGTGCAGAAAACTCACATATTTCTTTCTTTTGTCGATCAAAAATAAAATTAAATTAATAAGTGAGTGGATGACTCCTTCGAAACACCACAAAAATCACATAATATTGAATCAAAGGAAATGATTGTCCAATTCATTAGTAACTTAGGATTTGTTTTGTATTCCCATATACTTTATTAAATGACGTATTATTAAATGTGCAATGTATTAAGTTTCATACTTTCGTATAAAAAAAATAAAAATACAAAATTCATTCCCATGTTAAAACTCTATCTAAAGTTGCTTTCCAACAGCAAATTTGATTCTTAGGGTGGGACAAAGTTTTTCATAACATCTTATAATTACTATATGTAACTGAGGTAATTCAGTTGTCCATTTCCATGCATTCTCAACTAAGAGGTAAGGTAATAAATTTTGCCATAGGCAAAGATTGATTATTTACTTCTTAGAGTCATTATTTAATTGTTTATTTCTTTCTTATTATTGTCACGGGTAATGCAACAATACACACCATTCAAAAATATATATATATATATTATAGTTAAGTTAAGATATTTTGTGATATTCATACCACAAAGTATCATAATTAAATTTGATGTATAACTATACACATTTTCAGTCATAATCAAAACTACAACCACAAGAGAATTTCTTTGTACCATTGTGTTTATACACACCTTTATATTCTATGTCGTAATTTATTTTTTATTTTTCTTGTTTTTTCATCTCTTTTGTTGTTTTTTTAACAATAAATTCTATAATACATGCCTTTTTTTTCTTTTTTTTATTATAATACACACCACTCATTTTATGGTGTTAGTTATGATTTGGTTATGACTTTTTTTTGTTATGAGTCTTAAGTAGTGTTTGGTTATAACCCTTAGTTATGACTCAATGTTAACCTATTGTGGTTATGCTCTAAGTGAAGTTTGGTTGTGAACTATTATGTGTTTTAGTTATAATTGAAAGTGATTTATTTTATTTATTTTTTGATAGTTGGATGCCCGGATCAACTTTTGCATATCTCAACTAATCTTGGGACCTTGAAGTTAACAACCAGATAAACTTCCAATGATATCAAGATTTAGTATGTTTGGCTTTCGTGTAATTTGAACTTGCGACCTCCCAACTTTGGTTGCATTCTCCTCCCACTAATCCAAAAAGAATTGTGTATTATAAAATAACCCATACATTATAAACTCCAATTTGAGTACAGTTTTCGGAGGTGAAGGATAATAGAGAAAAATATTGAAAATGATAAAGATGAAGTCGGATGAAAACGAAAAAAAAGATTATTGTATATGATTATGAGGAAAATACATTTGAATTATTATTATTATTATTTACAAAGATAGTGTTAGTATGTTAGTAGTATAGTTAGATTACAAACTAAAAAATGATTCGTTGTTATTTCATTAGCTTGAATCTTGACTTTCCTCTCACTACACCTCAAAGTGTGATTAATAGACCATTGAACCAAACCCCAATGTCTATTTGAACACAACTGTTAATAACAAAAACATTAGTGTCACAATTTTCATCAGTAAAACATAACTTTCCTTTCCTTGTCTATATACTTGAAGTGAAATGTAACCATCACCTGTAACTGTCATCCACAAAATAAAATAAAATTGGTGTCATTATAATATAAGTATAAAGAGTGTCCTTATTATTAAGACAACTTTGCTTATTTTTTATTTTATTTATTTATTTATTTATTTTTTCAGGGTAATTTTGAATGAATGAGCAAATGTGTAATTTAAAAGTTGCAAGAGAGTACTAGGGGAAATTATTTCATCATTTCAAGGTGCACTTTGATGAAATGTGAAGAGTCAGGCCTAGAATTGGTGGGCTCTTCAAGAAGGTGGATTGCAGTCAAGCAAAGTATGTGACGTCCCAAAAATCGGGAACATCAGCTAATATATTAACTATTAAATACAGAGTTTATCTAAGGTTACAATAGCAGGAAACGTCACTAATGAATCCTTTGGCTAATAACCAAGCAAGATCCCAGGAAGGTTGGAAGAGTCAAAATAGCCTCCCTTCTAAATCCAACCACCTTAGATAGCAAAGCTACCTTTTTGACAAATCTTGACAAGGTATTAACACAAGGCCTATATGAGTTGACGAAGTATAAGAATAGGTTATAAATGTTATATATATATATATATACAAATTACAAATCATGTCTTAAATTCAACATAGGATCTATCACTTACAATCTCAAAACACGTTTAACATAACTAGCTCCTAACTCTCATAGGATAGCCATATGTCCTCAAATACCTCAGCTTTGCCTTCGACCAGCCAAATAATCTTCAATACCTGACATGAAACGCCGTGAGCTTTGAATGCCCAGTAAACACACACATACCCCGTCCGTTTTTCCCAATCCAATACATCATCACATTTATAGCAAGCAAGTAGTGAAGCATGATATTCAAGTCAATAACTACAATTTCAGTAATAGAGGAAAGGAACATGTCATTCAAATAGATAACAAAGGTTATAATGTTAGTGGTTAGTATTCTAGAAATCCCCCACAGAGATTTCATCCTCCCAACTACCAGAATTGGATACCGAACTATTCGAAACTTTCCCTTTTGTTGCTTTGTTGCAAAACTAACCTCGGATGCCTACCAACGATTATATACTACGTAGCGCCAACCGCAGGGCCTCAAAAGGGACAGTGAAAAGAAAAAGGTTTTATCTCCTGAATCCAACCTTATACTTCCAAAAAAGTTTTATCATCTTGAATGTCCCATCTGGACCCAACCTTATCTCACCAATCAAACCATCGCAAAAAGTCCGAATACGTCCGTTCCATTCTAGGGTTTATGGGACAACTGCTTGCACAAGACTCAAACTTCAATTAGGGAGCACATCCCATCAATCCATACATAACACATTATCATCTCTTCATTATTCAAGTGATCGAAAACCCAATACCATCCCAATTAAGTTTTCCGTTTGGATCAATGTTTTAAGTCAAGTTAGAACAAACTCAACAAGATAGTAATATCCACATAAGTATGAGCATCATTAAAATGAAGAAGATAAGGAGCATAACCATAACACATGCAATATCATACCAAGGCATGATCATAAACTAATAAGCATATTCATGAACACAAGAGTATAAAACACCCATGCAAAACTAAATTTTCAGATTCAATACCATTTAAAGATTAAAATCAAAAGGGCTATTTTAGATTTTTACCGAACTCGGCCTTCCTATGGTTCGTAGAGAATTTAATCTAGTTTTCAGAACATGTTTCAGAAATGTTATAGCTTTTCTAGATTTTTAGTTATTTAAGAAATGTGTCAGCGCTGTCCAGATTCATCAATCATTACGAAAATCAGATTTTCTCACAAACCGCTTATTCGTTTTCAATGAAACCAATTTTAGTTGAAAGATAACTCCTTAAGGAAGATTTTTACATAAAATAGAGGTCCATCAGAGTTTTATGCATTTTTCTAGAATTTTTGAAAGTTTGCTGTAAAATAGATTTTTCTGGCATAGTTCTTGAAAATAAAAAGTTGATGAGAAAAAAAGTCGGCGAGGGGAAATTTTTCACTTCTCTTGTGATGAAAACATGATAAATAATATGTATTAAACTCAGAAATTTAAGGTGAAGGTGTGCCTTCAGAAATTTTGAGAGTTTGATATGGAAAAAGGTAGTCTTATACCAATTAAGAGAAATATAAGAAGGGTAGAATCAAGGCTCAACTCCTTTCATTTTTAACATGGGAATACTATCAAAATGCATTTCAAATGAATGTTTAAAACTTCTAAGAGCATGTATTTGAAAAAGAAAAATAAAAGAGAGGGTTGTGTTGTGGCTTACTTGCTAGGCTAGGCTAAGTTGAACAAGATTGCTCTCCTCTTCCTTCCTCTCCTTCTCAAGACTTTTCTCTTACTCTCCTTTCTCTCCTCTAGGCCGAATGTAGGTGTGTGTGTGTGTGTGTGTATAGACACCCCATTTTTGACCGACCTTAAGACTCAGACATCACTGAGTGAGCGCTCGGTGATATTGCATATTGTGCTCGTTCAGAAGTTTCAGAGTCTCGGCTGCAAGCCTTGCCTCCGGACTTCTAGACTCTTTCGTGCCTTGCCTCAGTTTGCAAACCAGGCTCTATTTTCTCTTCCAAAAGGGAGGGAGAGGTCTCGTAGATCATCTCTCAATGGACGTAGGCTACGTTTCGTGGTCGTAGGCCATTTTTCCCGTTTGGAGCCCGGTTTCCGATTTTTCGAAGCCGACGGCTGTGTGCTCAGTTCGGGACCGCCTAACCACCTTCGTTTGCTCCGATTTTTTATATGCACCTTATTTCTTCCATTTTGAGGAACACTGTGGCCCGAGAGACCAACTTCATGGTCGAATGCCACCTCCAGTGCTTAACAGCCCATTTTCGGGGCCCCGGGCCGCGCGTTTCGGTCCCCGAACCTCCGTTTTGCATCCGTTTTGGTTCATTTTTGGTGGAGACCTTATTTTCATTGTTAGAAAGCCTGTAGGAGGGTGGGAGGCCAGCAATTTTTCTGAAAACCAGCTTTATTTCTTCATCGCTCTCCGTCGCCCGTTTTCCTCACTAAAAAGCTAATGTTGACCACCCCGGGGCCACTTTCTTTAGCCCTAAACCCCATATTTGTGTTGTACACACCTGGGAGGCCACCAATATGTATAGGCCGGCCAGTAATTGTCCTTGACCCTTTTGAACCCCTCTAAAAAGTTGGCTTTTCTCTCTCCTGGTTCACATTTTCTGGGTTTTAACCACATAGTTGTTTTGTGCACACATGGGAGGCCACCTTTTTGAGGTGGTCGGCCGGCAATCTTCATTGACCCTTTTGACCCTTGGCCGGCCGACCATGGGAGGTGGCCAGCCAGCCACCTAAACCTTTTGAACCTGGCCGGCCATGATCCTCCCTCCAAGTGTATTCCAGCTGTGCCAGCTGTTTCCCCCCAGATCCTGTATCCGAGGGGCTGCCTTTTGGGGGGAAATTTGAATTTGATTTTCCCCCCCATTCCTTGCCTCTCTCCCTCTATAAAACCAACACCCCAGCTCCATTTTGAAGGGTTACAAAAATTGTTGAGAGCCATTACATACAATCCTCCATCTCTCTCTCCTTCAACCCTCTAAACCCTAAGAGTCTTGCACCATTTGCACTACAACCTATAGCACCACACCTCCACACTCCATTCCAGCAACTTGGAGGCCATTTGCAGAGGTTGGAAGCTCAAAAATTTGGTCCAAGAGCTGCTGAAGTTTGGTCTTCAAGGGTAAGTCTTCTTCTCCTCTTTTCTTGCCTTATTTTGTTCTATATCTAAGCCATATTTGCTAGCATTTTTGGGCTCCGACCCAAATTGGAAATGGTCTTATTTTGAGCTTATCTCCATGTTTGATCAAGGGTCTTTCTCTGTTTGAGGTCTTCTCCTCCCCCTTTGTGTTTAAACTCTCTTTTAGGCCTATTTTTTGCATGATATTTTAGGCTTATTTGTGAGCTGTTTTGGACTTGGTCATAAACTGTGAAATGTCTTTTTTTGAGCATCTATTAAACTTTGTTGAAGGGCTCTCCTCTGTTTGAGGTTAGCTGTTACCACTTGCCTCTTTGTCCCTCTTTTAGGCCTTTTTCTTGCGTGCTGATTTAGCCTCACTTTTGTTCATTTTCGAGACTTGATGTAAATTGTAAAGTACTTAATTTTATGCCCCTCTTAAACTTTGTTCAAGAGCTCTTTACTGTTTGGGGCCAGCTGCTGTCCCTTGTCTCTATTCTCTCTTTTAGGGCCATTTTTGCGTGATAGATTAGCCCTATTTATGTTCATTTTTGAGACTTGTTATAAACTGGAAAAAGTCTCCTCTCAACATCATCTTCATGTTTGATTAAGGGAATTTTCTTGTTTGAGGTCATATGCTTCCTTGTATGCTTGATTGTCCCTTATTTTGAGCCTTACACCTAAGCTCTTGTTGCATGCTTTGTTTGGCCTTCTAGCCACTGAAATCCAGTCGACTTTCAGTGGCTAGCACACTGTTTTGAGCCTCCAAATCAGAGGGGGGTGACCCCCTCTCTCCTTGACTTGTTTGGTGGTCATTTTGGCCTTCCAAAGAGACCCTACATTGCATGCTTTGAAGTCACTTTCCAGGGTCAATTTGATGAGTTTTAGGACTACCATATTTGATTTTCATAGTTTTTTATGCCATGCTAAATGTCTACTTTGCATGTGCTTAATAACTCCTTGCATGGCCCTCCAAAGTAACTCATTATTTTTGCATACCATGGTTGCATATCAGTGGTTATTTGGGCCTATTTTCACATAATTTATTCACTGATTTTTTCTGCTTTGGTGAGATTACATTTGCTTCATATACTTGCCATGAAAACCATGATTGCTAGTCAAGATTGCATGCTATTTTGTCCACCATGCTAGCATCTTTTGGCCATGCTTTGAATTGGAAATATTCATGTTTTGGGACTACATTGGCTCTGTATTCATGCTTCATGATCAAATAATGCATGCTTTGTATAGCTATAAGTCATTCCATGTGCCTAGTTTCGAGTTTCGGGTGCCATTTTTCCATGTTTCGGGGCTGTTTAGCATCATATTTAAGTCCTGAAATTTGTGAGTTTGCATGCCATCTTGCATCCCTTGCCATGCCTTGTTAGAGTTACATGTTATGCCTTAGTTTCGGTCCTCGATTTGCGTGCATGCGTGCACGCATTTCGAGAGTCTCATTTTCACCTAATGGCTACTGATGTGAGTGTGGCTGAGGTCCACTCATGTTGGTGTAAGTCCATCGTGCATGGTGTATGCCATTTCATTTCGCAGCATTGTGTATGCTAGGTTGTATGTTAGAGCATTGTGTATGCCTCGTTACATCCTGCATTGTGTGTGCCATTTCATAGCATTGCGTATGCTAGGTTGCATGTTAGGGTTGCATTCATGCATGTCATGCATATTGCATTGTGCTTGGGATAGGAGTTAGCCCAAGCACGGGAAACGAGGGACGTTTCGTACTCTGAGGGACGTTTCGTACTCTGAGTGACGGAACGTGTCTCAATTCCAAGTCGCCGACACTCCGGATTATCCATGATGGGGTCTAGGTCTTGTTGTGTCCATATGTGCATGCATTTCATATTAAGTCATGCAATTCGACTTCTCAGCCATCATGCATCGAGATGCGTGATTGGTGGCACGAGGATCGAGGACTACACTCCCTGAAGAGTAGTTATGCATACATACGTGAAAATACTTTGCCATGCCCCTTTGTTGCTCTCTGTTGCAGCAAATCAGAAATCGGCAACCTTTCGGAGCCTGGCACGCATCCCAAGAATAATTGCAAACAGAGGGCAAACCGAGGCATCGCAAGGGATTCTCCGCACAAGGCAGCCCGAGCATGCATCATTCATCATTTGGAACAGGATGAGGCGGTCCATGGATTTGTGTGCCAAATTTACTGTTTCCAGATTAATTTGTGTAATAATATAGGATTTTATACTTATTCGGAGATGTACTATTCATTTGGGACTGTATTATTTATTCGGACCCTCTACGCGAGGGCAATGTTGTATAAAGTGCGCGTGTGTGTGTGATGTATGTCTTCCAACCCACGTCTTCCACCCCACGTCTTTCTCCCTTTTATTTATCAGCTTATGATGGTTAGATTAAGGCATGTTTCTATTAGCATACAATATGATAGCATGTTTGCATTCATTCATCTGTCTTGCATGCACCGGGCTCGGCGCATCATACTAACTGCATTTGTATCTCAATTCCAAGTTGAATACATGTTAGTTGTAGCATTTCACATGCCATCTTTAGAATAGCCGCGCCTATCTTAGTTGCATTTTGCATGTGTTGCATTAGGCATTTTTGTATAGTTAGGATCATGCATGGATTTCTAATATAGCTTTTGTTTTGGCTTGGAGTACTCGGTAAGTGTTTACGCTTTAGCATCCTTGCATGTGTGTGAGTGACTTGCCATGATAAGCATGCTTACCATGAGGCTATATGCTTATGTGATATAACTGCCTGAATGCCTGTGGGTGAAGGTTGGATTATTTGAATTGGAATAAAAGCATTGACTGTGAGTTTTTACGCCCACTAGATAATGGCAAAATCATGTTTTTTTAAGCCCACCTAAGGGTGGCAAATCCACATTTTAGCCTACTTGCGAGTAAACAAACCATCTTTTCAAACAAACAAACATGAAATGTTTTGTTCCAATTCAGGCGACCCAGTTTATACTTGTATGTTGTGCGCATCACATAGTAAATCTAGGCTAATAACCGGAATAGAACGCATAATGTTTTCAAAAATAGATATCTGGTTAGTAGAGGCCAATCTTTGATCGGGCGAGCGGGGTGCTCACGAAGTGACCTTCCCCAATCGTACCCAAGTTCCCAAGCCGAGGCAACTTTGGTGATGACGGACACGTGGCCTTAGGCAAACGAGTCAGGGTTTCCTAAATTTTCCCAAAATAAAACATTTACCGGGTGGCGACTCTGTATCTGGCAAAGCAGTCCATGTTTGGCACTTCTTTCAAAATCTGTTTTCTCAAAACGATTTGCCGGATTTGGACTCTTTGGTTCAGATTTAGAATCGTGACAATTCGAGAGTCCGAACTATAGTGAGCCCAAATGAACCGAACGGGACTCATTCCTCTCGGGGCGTTTGGGGACGTCTACAGATTCTGGCGACTCTGCTGGGGATCTTTTAGAAAACTTGACTCGAACTCATGATATCTTGTTTTGACTACACTTATGTGTTTCTTTGTATTGCATTTGCATTGGTGCGCCTAGGACACTGTGTTTGCCATCTGCTATTCCTGAACGGTTTGCCAGAGGCTTGTCTTGTCAAGGCATGACCGTAAGGCTGACCGGTTATGGGCTCTTCCAGTAAGGGAACACAAACCCCGATTTTACCGGGGCACCCTTTTCGACCATTCGACTTAGTGCATATTCGGACCCATAGTGACCATCCTAAACTAGGACAGGTTGCTTACCCGATATAGGTTGTTTGAAACCGCTGCGTGCGTAGTGAAACCCTAGCTCCTGACAAAATAGGACAGGGAAACCCTCCCCCAACATAGGGGTGTTTTAGCTCTCAATTATTTGTTATGTACTGTCAGAGTGTGTCTCTACAGGGGTTGCATGTATCAGTTTACGAGTTTGGGGCATCAGGCCTGCGGGCATCAGTTAGCGTTTGAAAATCAGTTATCTGCGGGTATCAGATTCAGTCTTTGGGGATAGTGATTCAGGGATAATGATCAGTGATTGAGGGCAGTGTGTGTTCAGCTTACCGACGGTGTGTTGTTATGCCCGACTGTGTGTTGTGCATTTACTTTAAGTTGATATGTTGTCCGTTTATCTGTTTATTTATTTCCTTATCGCTTTATTTATCTTTTTACTAGGACAGTTTTAGCACAATTGCTTCCGACCAAGTAGATATTCCCCAAGCACTCTGGACTAGAGGTCGCCGACTTCATCGATCTGAGGATCTGGTAGACGGACAACCAGTGTACCAC
>NW_021025425.1:2015270-2048402 GCF_004153795.1 Camellia sinensis
CGGAAAGTAGAACACACAGTGGGTCAGACCAATCAACTGGATCCCGGTCTGCCGGGACATGCTATAGCTCATTGCCGGGAGATTAAGCCAATAGCAGTGCCAAGCGATGTGATCTGCAGACAAATTGCACATCCAGCTGTACCACTATCCCTCATCAAGGGCATCGACTAGGCGTTGTCGAAAAAAGTAACTGCGAGCTGAGTAGGCTGGGCAAGAGTCCACAACCTGCAATTTATCCATCAACCATACCTGGGGAGGGATGAAAAATGAGAGAATAAAGAATAGAGAGATGTACGATGAGAGAAAAGAAAGAAGAAGGGTTCTGTGAGAAAAGTCGAGCCGGAGGGTCGAGTGATGTGAGCAATACATATGTGAGATTAGGTGAGAAACATTACCTGCAGCAGTAGTGGACTCCCCGCGAATCTGGTCGTCTCCTGGCGATGGAAAGCATCTAAGCCCATCAGTGTCTCGGCCAATGTCATCACAATACAACCCTTTCCTTCCTTCAAGCCTTGAGCAACTTCAATCAGGCGAATGCTAGATCCACCAAAGCCCAGCGCAAGCAGAAAGTGAGATAGCATACACAAACAAAGGGCATGTTGTCGGAAACCTTGCCAATGATGGTCGCCACGGTCACCAGCGTCAGAAAAATGATAGATCAATCCGAGAATGTCCAGTTCCCCATTACAGATTAGGGACCGAGCGTCATGCGTGGTGAGCCCACACATCCGCCCTAAAGCTTGGGCGTGACCAAAGCGAAACTGGGGCAAAATCTCTTCATAGCATTCAGATTCCATCAAAACTTGAAAATCTTCGAAGGTCGGACATACCTCTTGCCCGCCAAAGCTAAAGACGTGTGTTACCGGGTTCTAAAACCTCGCCGCGGCGTGGAGGAAAGGAAGATGCAGCAGAGTATGACCCAACGTGAATAGTGCATTCAAGCCGAAGCCCTGGAAGTTCAACTTGTCTGAGCCGTCTAGAGAAGTGATCCAAGCTGCGAGATTTTCGATGAGAAACGCCTCCATTTTGGTGCAAAACTGAGATGAAATGAATAAGCCACGGAGCTAGGACTTTTAAAGAGGATAAAGCACTGTCCGGGGGGACACGTGTCGAAAAATTGGTGGTTGTTGAGCTAGGTGGCCGACCGGCCACCTTTTCTAGTAGGCCGGCCACCCCTCTCCCCTCAAATGCAAAAAGCTGGTCGGCCAGCTCCCAAAGGTGGCCGGCCATGCTGCAATCTGTGTATTTGGTCCTGTTCTACCCTTTGGAAGAAAGTCCCTAGCATTTCCATGCATCGGGAGTGTCGAAGGCCTCCATTTCCCTCTGTTTTGGATGCGTTCCGTCACACAGATCGTCTGAAATATACTTTGTTTATAGAGTTGGTGTTTAGTCTTGCTTATCGAGTTGTTGTTTTGCTTATCGAGTTGTTGTTTTGTTGGTCGAGCTGTTTCGTTTACCGAGTCTTGTTTAATCGAGTCGCCGAGTTTTGTGCATTTGAGTTGTTACTCTTTGTTTATCAATTTTGTTGTGTTTTGCTTATCGAGTTGTAAACTTGCTGAGGTTTTTGTTGTTTCTTAGTAAATTAGGTTGTTTAGTTTGTCGTGTCGGTTCGCTACCTGACTTGGCAAGTACACAATGCACATTTACCGTTTAATCTCATTATTTGCAAAATGATGCAATGCGATGCTGAAAACATAAAGTACAACACTTTTTCAAAAAGATGTTTCATTCCATCATGCTTCCTTTGTTACAACATTTTACAACAACGGTACAAGTTTTACAGAAAATAAAACTGCCTAATAAATATACAATGTGCTACAACTACTAGTAAAAAGGTAAATAAAGCAGGAAACAGCTGCGCCAATGCTCTCAAGAGCGGGAATAAGAGGCCCTCTTCGTCCTCTTCTGCGGAACAGGCTCTGCACCACCGGCACCATCTGAGTCGGAACTGTCATCCTCGGGATCCTCCCCAGCCTTTTCTCCACTCCCGAAACCAGGGTCGGAACCCTCCTCTCTGTCAGCAGATGTCTCTGACTGACGATCTATAGTCTCATCCTCCTCCTCTTCGTCCTCACCGGGCTCCTCCTCTATGATATGTGCTCTACGTCTGCGGGACGACTCCCCTCTCCCGGCCCCGCGAGAAGGCCGGGATGGCCCGGCTCCCCGAGAAGGTCGAGATGGCCCGACTCCCCAAGAAGGCCGAGATGGCCCGGTCCGTGGCTGATATACTGGAGGCATCTGAAAATAAAAAGTGCAGTTTGAATACATCAGCTCAAATGTGTGTATCAGATACAGATGCAAGCAAACTATATGAAATGAGGGTGCATGCAGATACAGTATATGAATGTGGTGTTTGTCAGATGTGCTCTACACAGGCAACCTACCAATGCAATGAAATGATCAAAGTTCAGCATGTCATCGGAAGTATGATAAATGCGAGAAAATTAAAGAGTACCTGAACGCCCATGATGGACAGCTGTGCCTCTCTCCGTAAGACCATGCCCTCGAATGCGGCCATCATCCCGAGCATGTCATCCATATACCCGACCGGAGGCTGCAGATACAAATGCAAAATATCAGTAAAGGAATGAATGTCCAAGTATCTGAGTGATAAATCAAAGCTGCAAAGCATACCGGTGGCGAATCAGGACCTCTGACATAACTGTGGTCAGACATGGGAGGCTCTATCGGAATCGAGTAGGGAGTCCCAAATCGCCATCCCGTCAACTCGGTCGGCATGTCAGGCCACCCAGGATGATGATGAGTTGGAGGAATCGGGGGAACCAATCCACCCCCACCTCTGGATGTACCAGCCCTGCTAGTGGAAGGGACGTCCGTAGCCCGAGCCCGGCTCGATGGGGGCATACCAGTGGGTCTCTTCGTCGGGGTATGGACGCTCATCAACGAAGGCATCAAGTATGTGTGACAATAAGTCGCATACTCTCCCTGCTCCAGATGAAGAAATGCATCAGTACCCAACCTGGCGTCGACAACACCCTGGAGAGAGAGCCTATTAGCGGTCCGCATGTCGTCTGGAGGTGCTGAGGGAATGTCCTGAACGGGGTTGCCCAATGTCTGGCGCAGGAAGCGCTCCCTTAAAAACCAGGCCCTGCCAACCGGCCCCTCTAACAGGATCTTGTACCGAGAGGCACCCTAGGCTCCGGCAAACTGGAATTGGAGATCACTACCCAAAGGCGCCCAAGGCTGCCATGCAATCTGCGGGTAACCAACGCATAAGCTGATCAGAAATTGTAAATGCGCAAGATTGGAAACATGAAGGACTGAGAGTTCTGCAATACCTCTGATGGTCGTACTGTGTCAAAGTACTGCCGTAGATAGAGGAGAGACTCCCGAGGTCTCGGCCAGTACGGGCCCTCAAATACCAGTGAGTAAGAGGTCATGGGAGGCATCGCCACCTCGAGCTCCGGGGCTAGTGTCGGGAAGTACGCATAGATCTATAGCTGTGGAAAATAGGGCAGTAGCCATCAGAATACAGAATGCTGAGTGCAAATTGTAAATACAGAATGCTTAGGGTAGAGTACAGAGATACAAAATGTAAAGTGTACCGTGTGAGCAGTGTACAGAGAATAAAAGAAGAAATGTAAATCAAAGGAGTCAGAAAGTACCTCCCAGGCTCTCCAATAACCGCCAAGTATGTTCCCCCGTCCACGGGAGGTCACGCTCATATAGCAATAAAGAGTGGCCAGGCTGGCGCCGCCCCAATCATACCACCGGACCTGTGATAGGTCCACTAGGGCACTCAACAGATAAAGTCCGACAGTGTTCCGCCTATCGGCGAACAGAGTAGTCCCAAAGAGGAACATCAAAAATCCGCGAGCATACTGGGCTACCTCCTCAAGAGTCTCAGGCTCCATCTCCACCCTCCGGAAATGGGAAGAAAACCAAGTATATCGGACCCTGCCCGAAGATCTGTCAACTGGCGAGCGAGCTCCCAACAAGTAGATCCAGGCTACCTCTCACTGGCCCATGTCCTCATCATATGGGATCGCCCAGCCTCCCACATCAAGGCCGGTCAATACGGCGAAGTCAAATGGGGTCATAGTCATGTCCCCAGTGGCAGAGAAATGAAAGGAGTTGGTGGTGTCCCACCATCTCTCCACTAAAGCACCCATCAGTGTCCTACTAGCCGGACAACGAGATATCCCGGAGCAGAAGGGCCCAAACCCTGCCAAGTAAACCAAATCCCGGACAGCCTCCGGAAGCTCCGCATACCACTCTCTAGCCGCAACAGAGCCATATCCTCGTGCTATACGGGAGGTCACCTGTATTCAGAATGAATACATACATTCAGTCTCAAAATGAAATAAATGAGCTATGTGCAAATGAAATGTATGAGCTGTGTGCAAACTAAAACAGATACAATGCAATGAGCTGCGTGTAAATTGAATATTTGGGCTGTGTGCTCAGATTTCAAAATCAGTGGGCTGCGTGTTCATCTCAAAGATCGAGCTATGTGTTTAACATCAGGTGTTTGGGCTGTGTGTTCATCTCAAAGTTCGGGCTGCGTGTTCGACGTCAAGTGTTTGGGCTGTGTGTTCAAATTTCACAATCAGTGGGCTGCACGTTCACCTCAATCTGGGCTGCGTGTTTAGAAATTTAGTGTTTGGGCTGCGTGTTCAATCTATTAATCAGTGGGTTGTGTGTTCAGAAGTTTAGAGTTTGGGCTGCGTGTTCTACTCTCAACAAGTGTGTGCTGCATGTTCACCTTCAACTTGGGCAACATGTTCAGAAATTCAGAGTTTGGGCTGTGTGTTCTACTCTCGACAAGTGTGTGCTGCGTGTTCACCTTCAACCAGGCTGTGTGTTTGGAAATTCGAAGTTTGGGCTGAGTGTTCAACTGTCAACATATGTGTGTGCTGTGTGTTCACCATCAGGTTATGGGCTACGAGATTAGAAATTCAAGTGTTCTATCTCAATCAGTGTGTGCTGTGTGTTCACCTCAACAATGAGCTGCATGTTCAGAAATTTAGAGTTTGGGCTGTGTGTTCTACTCTCGACAAGTGTGTGCTGTGTGTTCACCTTCAACTTGGGCTGCGTGTTCAGAAATTTAGAGTTTGGGCTGTGTGTTCTACTCCCAACAAGTGTGTGTTGCGTGTTCACCTTCAACCTGGGCAGTGTGTTCGGAAATTCAGAGTTTGGTCTGTGTGTTCTATTCTCGACAAGTGTGTGCTGTGTGTTCACCTTCAGCTGGGCTGTGTGTTTGGAAATTCGAAGTTTGGGCTGAATGTTCAACTGTCAACATATGTGTGTGCTGTGTGTTCACCATCAGGTTATGGGCTACGTGATTAGAAATTCAAGTGTTCAAAATGCAAACAGAATACTGTATCATGGGCTAAGCGTCAAAACAAGCTACGTGCTAAAAAGAGCAAATATGCACAGCAAGAGCCATGAAACGTACAAAAATGCAGAATACATTGCAAAAATGTAAAAAATGTGAAGTAAATACCTCTCGTGCCTCATGAGAGAGGTGAGACTCCGGCTCTTGCAAAAGCAGATCCCCAGGCGCTCGATCATCAAAATCAATGAAGTGATAGAAAATAGCCCGCGGAAGGATATATGCCCGAGGGACGTACCTCTCGGGTATGAAGGGTCGAACCCTCGGAGGCAGAGCCATGATATCGAGATCATCCCCGGCACCCGGAGGACCTCCACCGTGAGGGAAATGACCAGCCATTTCAGAAAATCTGCAAAAAGGAGCCAAAATGACCAAAATGAGCCAAAATTAGAAAAAGTCAACAAAAGTCAACTCTCGGGAAATGAAAAAGTCAACAAAAGTCAACCCCCGAGGAAATCTTTCAAATTTTGAGACAAAATTACCTCAAGTGGTGAAAATGAGAAAAGAAGCACCGAAATCAAAATTTAATCGGTCCAAAGTGATGAAAATTGAAAGATTTCGCGAAAACAACTTGCGTGGGGCGTTGGAAAATGCGTATAGAGCTCAAATCTGAAGAGAAAAATGGTCTAGGAAGGTAGAGAAGGAGTTTTCGGAGCTGGAGTTATGAGGAAAAATGCTTTCGCCGAATGGATTTAAAGAAAAGAGAGTGAAAGTACCAAAATGCCCACGGTTTTGGAAAAGTGGCCGGCCAGCCACCTTTTCGGGCAGGCCAGCCACCCCTCTCCCTCAACCCTGGCCGGTGGCCTCTCCTTGGGAAGAGAGCTGGCCGGTGGTGTTCCCCAGGTGCCCACCAAGCTCTCTGCAAATTTTGGGGAGGATTGGTGTCCCCGGGACCTGAAAAAGTACAAGAGAAGTGCACTTTCCGTCGCGAAATCGCTGTACCGGAACTTCAACTTCAACTTTCGATGTGTTTCTCATCGTTACTCGTCAAAAGTGAGATGTATCCTTTTTGAACATGTTGCGACCCCTCCGGGAGGTAAACTGGAGGTCGCGATTGAGTCGCCCTCATCAAAAGCTTGCATTTCTTTGATCGTCGTTTTGTGACAAACATGCATTCAAGTCCACATTTATTCTGCATTGTTATGCACATCACTTGCATTCTCATGCACACCACTCATACTATTGTTCACATTTCACGGGTGTTGTCATACCCTCATGCTCAACCCGTGTTGTCACGCGTGTTACTCCTCGCATTGTGATGCACTTTTCTATCGACGCCGCGATTGTCTGCATTCAATATCATTTTGAAAATGTGTTGTTAACAATGTTGTGCTTGTTGAGTCTCTCTCTTTTTAGGGCACGATATTGTATGTACGGTTCATTTGAAGCTGGTACGACCAGACGAACCGCGCAGGTATTGTATCTTCTCTGTGGGAGACGTGGCGAGAATTGAATAATTCTCCGCATTCTTAACTGCATGAAATGTAGTTGTTGCTTTGCATTCTTGCTTAAAACTGTTGCATCTATTGTGAATATGTGCTTCATTACAGCTTACTGCATTTGCATGACCATTGAGATATCTTCGGCTTCTTGCATTGTCGGTTGCATTTTGCCCCTGCCTGCTGGCACGCCTGCGGGCACATCTCTGTTTATCTCACCTGTTTGTCTAAGTCTTCGGCCTTGTCAAAAATGGGTCGTCTCTGGGTTTTGACATTCACTCCCGTCACTTATGACTTCCGAGTTCTGTCAAAGAGGGGCAACTGTAGACACTCCATTTTTGACCGACCTTAAGACTCAGACGTCACTGAGTGAGCGCTCGGTGATATTGCATATTGTGCTCGTTCAGAAGTTTCAGAGTCCCGGCTGCAAGCCTTGCCTTTGGACTTCCGGACTCTTTCGTGCCTTGCCTCGGTTTGCGAACCAGGCTCTGTTTTCTCTATTTTCTCTTCCCAAAGGGAGGGAGAGGTCTCGTAGATCATCTCTCAGTGGCTGTAGGCTACGTTTCGTGGTCGTAGGCCATTTTTCCCGTTTGGAGCCCGATTTCTGATTTTTCAGAGCCGACGGTTGTGTGCCTCAGTTCGGGGCCGCCTAACCACCTCTATTTGCTCTGTTTTTTGATATACACCTTATTTCCTCCCTTTTGAGGAACACTGTGGCCCGAGAGACCAACTTCGTGGTCGAATGCCACCTCCGGTGCTTAACAGCCCATTTTCGGGGCCCCAGGCCGCGCGTTTCGGTCCCCGAACCTCCGTTTTGCATCCGTTTTGGTTCATTTTTGGTGGAGACCTTATTTTCATTGTTAGAAAGCTTGTAGGAGGGTGGGAGGCCAGTAATTGTTCTGAAGAGCCAGCTTTATTTCTTCATCGCTCTCCGTTGCCCGTTTTCCTCACTAAAAAGCTAATGTTGACCACATCGGGGCCACTTTCTTTAGCCCTAAACCCCATATTTGTATTGTACACACCTGGGAGGCCACCAATATGTATAGGCCGGCCAGTAATTGTCCTTGACCCTTTTGAACCCCTCTAAAAAGTTGGCTTTTCTCTCTCCTGGTTCACATTTTTTGGGTTTTGACCACATAGTTGTGTTGTGCACACATGGGAGGCCACCTTTTTGAGGTGGCCGGCCAGCAATCTTCATTGACCCTTTTGACCCTTAGCCGGCAGGCCATGGGAGGTGGTCGGCCGGCTACTTGAACCTTTTGAACCTGGCCGGCCATGATCCTCTCTCCAAGTGTATTCCAGCTGTGCCAGCTGTTTCCCCCCAGATCCTGTATCCAAAGGGCTGCTTTTTGGGGGGAAATTTGAATTTGATTTTCCCCTCCATTCCTTGCCTCTCTCCCTCTATAAAACCAGCACCCCAGCTCCATTTTGAAGGGTTACAAAAATTGTTGAGAGCCATTACATACAATCCTCCATCTCTCTCTCCTTCAACCCTCCAAACCCTAAGAGTCTTGCACCATTTGCACTACAACCCATAGCACCACACCTTCACACTCCATTCCAGCAACTTCAAGGCCATTTGCAAAGGTTGGAAGCTCAGAAATTTGGTCGAAGAGCTGCTGAAGTTTGGTCTTCAAGGGTCTGAAGTTTGGTCTTCAAGGGTAAGTCTTCTTCTCTTCTTTTCTTGCCTTATTTTGCTTTATGTCTAAGCCATATTTGTTAGCATTTTTGGGCTCCGAACCAAACTGGAAATGGTCTTATTTTGAGCTTATATCCATGTTTGATCAAGGGTCTTTCTCTGTTTGAGGTTTTCTCCTCCCCCTTTGTGTTTAAACTCTCTTTTAGGCCTATTTTTTGCATGATATTTTAGGCTTATTTGTGAGCTGTTTTGGACTTGTTCTTAAACTTTGTAATGTCTTGTTTTGAGCCCCTCTTAAACTTTGTTGAAGGGATCTCCTCTGTTTGAGGTTAGCTGTTACCACTTGCCTCTTTATCCCTCTTTTAGGCCTTTTTCTTGCGTGCTGATTTAGCCTCACTTTTGTTCATTTTCGAGACTTGATGTAAACTGTAAAGTGCTTAATTTTATGCCCCTCTTAAACTTTGTTCAAGAGCTCTTTACTGTTTGGGGCCAGCTGCTGTCCCTTGTCTCTATTCTCTCTTTTAGGGCCATTTTTGCGTGATAGATTAGACCTATTTATGTTCATTTTTGAGACTTGTTATAAACTGGAAAAAGACTCCTCTCAACATCATCTTCATGTTTGATTAAGGGCATTTTATTGTTTGAGGTCATATGCTTCCTTGTATGCTTGATTGTCCCTTATTTTGAGCCTTACACCTAAGCTCTTGTTGCATGCTTTGTTTGGCCTTCTAGCCACTGAAATCCAGTGGACTTTCAGTGGCTAGCACACTGTTTTGAGCCTCCAAATCAGAGGGGGGTGACCCCCTCTCTCCTTGACTTGTTTGGTGGTCATTTTGGCCTTCCAAAGAGACCCTACATTGCATGTTTCGAAGTCACTTTCCAGGGTCAATTTGGTGAGTTTTAGGACTACCATATTTGATTTTCATAGTTTTTTATGCCATGCTAAATGTCTACCTTGCATGTGTTTAATAACTCCTTGCATGGCCCTCCAAAGTAACTCATTATTTTTGCATACCATGGTTGCATATCAGTGGTTATTTGGGCCTATTTTCACATAATTTATTCACTAATTTTTGCTGGTTTGGTGAGATAACATTTTCTTCATATACTTGCCATGAAAACCATGATTGCTAGTCAAGATTGCATGTTATTTTGTCTACCATGCTAGCATCTTTTGGCCATGCTTTGAGCTGGAAATATTCATGTTTTGGGACTGCCTTGGCTTTGTATTCATGCTTCATGATCAAATAATGCATGCTTTGTATAGCTATAAGTCATTCCATGTGCCTAGTTTCGAGTTTCGGGTTTCATCTCATGCATCGGGTGCCATTTTTCCATGTTTCGGGGCTGTTTAGCATCATATTTCAGTCCTGGAATTTGTGAGTTTGCATGCCATCTTGCATCTCTTGCCATGCCTTGTTAGAGTTACATGTTATGCCTTAGTTTCGGTCCTCGATTTGCGTGCATGCGTGCATGCATTTCGAGAGTCTCATTTTCACCTAATGGCTACTGATGTGAGTGTAGCTAAGGTCCACTCATGTTGGTGTAAGTCCATCGTGCATGGTGTATGTCATTTCATTTCGCAGCATTGTGTATGCTAGGTTATATGTTAGAGCATTGTGTATGCCTCGTTACATCTTGCATTGTGTGTGCAATTTCATAGCATTGCGTATGCTAGGTTGCATGTTAGGGTTGCATTCATGTATGTCATGCATATTGCGTTGTGCTTGGGATAGGAGTTAGCCCAAGCACGGAAAATGAGGGACGTTTCGTACTCCGAGTGACGGAACGTGTCTCAATTCCCGGTCGCCGACACTACGGATTATCCATGATGGAGTCTAGGCCTTGTTGTGTCCATATGTGCATGCATTTCATATTAAGTCATGCAATTCGACTTCTCGGCCATCATGCATCGAGATGCGTGATTCGCGGCACGAGGATCGAGGACTACACTCCGTGAAGAGTAGTCATGCATACATACGTGAAAATATTTTACCATGCCCCTTTGTTGCTCTCTGTTGCAGCAAATCAGAAATCGGCAACCTTTCGGAGCCTGGCACGCATCCCAAGAATAATTACAAACTGAGGCAAACCGGGGCATCGCAAGGGATTCTCCGCACAAGGCAGCCCGAGCATGCATCATTCATCATTTGGAACAGAGCTGAGGCGGTCCATGGATTTGCGTTCCAATTTACTGCTTTCCTAGATTAATTTGTTAATTAATTAGGGTTTTGTACTTATTCGGACTGTACTATTCATTTGGGACTGTATTATTTATTCGGACCCTTTGCGCGAGGGCAATGTTGTAATAAGTGTGCGTGTGTGTGATGTATGTCTTTCAACCCCACGTCTTTCTCCCTTTTATTTATCAGCTTATGATGGTTAGATTAGGGCATGTTTCAATTAGCATACATATGCTCGCATGTTTGCATCATATGATAGCATGTTTGCATTCATTCATCTGTTTTGCATGCACCGGGCTCGGCGCATCATACTAACTGCATCTTATTTTCAATTCTAAGTTGAATACATGTTAGCTGTAGCATTTCATATGCCATGTCTAGAATAGCCGAGCTTGCTATAGTTGCATTTTTGCATGTGTTGCATTAGGCATTTTCTGTATACTTAGGATCATGCATGGATTTCTAATTAGCTTCTGTTTTGGCTTGGAGTACTCGGTAAGTTTTATGCTTTAGCATCCTTGCATGTGTGTGAGTGACTGCCATGATAGCATGCTTACCATGAGGCTATATGCTTATGTGATATAACTGCCTGAATGCCTGTGGGTGAAGGTTGGATTATTTGAATTGGAATAAAAGCATTGACTGTGAGTTTTAAGCCCACTAGATAGTGGCAAAATCATGTTTTTCTAAGCCCACCTAAGGGTGGTAAATCCACATTTTAGCCTACTTGCGAGTAGCAAACCATCTTTTCAAACAAACAAACATGAAATGTTTTGTTCCAATTCCGGCGACCCAGTTTATACTTGTATGCTGTGCGCATCACATAGTAAATCTAGGCTAATAACCGGAATAAGAACGCATAATGTTTCAAAAATAGATATCATGGTTAGTAGAGGCCGATCTTTGATCGAGCGAGCAGGGGTGCTCACAAAGTGACCTTCCCCAATCGTACCCAAGTTCCCGAGCCGAGGCAACTTTGGTGATGACGGAAACGTGGCCTTAGGCAAACGAGTCAGGGTTTCCTAAATTTCCCCAAAATAAAACATTTAGGTGGCGACTCTGTATCTGGTAAAGCAGTCCATGTTTGGCACTTCTTTCAAAATCTGTTTTCTCAAAACGATTTGCCGGATTTGGACTATTTGGTTCAGATTTAGAACCGTGACAATTCGAGAGTCCGAACTGTAGTGAGCCCAAATGAACAGAACGGGATTCATTCCTTCTGGGGCGTTTGGGGACGTCTACAGTGTGTTGTTTGTGTATGCTATGCTAAGTGGGTGGTTGTATATATAGGCAAATTTGGTGTGAAAAGACACAAAGGCCCATTAGTTGGAATTGGATTGAAAAGTTTGGATTTACTTCGAGTCTAATGGAATAGGGAGTGATTAGAGGACTGAATTATGTGATTAGACAAGATTTAGTTGGCCTCTAGTTGGAATGGAACTAGGTTGGGAACACAACACTTGTACTTGGTACTTTGCTTCTAGAATGTCATAATTACAAGTTTTGAAAATTGGTCCTTGTAGACACCCCATTTTTGACCGACCTTAAGACTCAGACATCACTAGCTGAGCGCTTGGTGATGTTGCATATTGTGCTCGTTCTGAGGTTTCAGAGTCTCGGCTGCGAGCCTTGCCTCCGGACTTCGGGGCTCTTTTGTGATTTGCCTCGGTTTACGAACTAGGTCCTATTTTCTCTGTTTTCTCTTCCCGAAGGGAGGGAGAGGTCTCGTAGACCATCTCTCAGTGGCCGTAGGCTACGTTTCGTGGTCGTAGGCCATTTTTTCGTTTGGAGCCCAGTTTTTGATTTTCGGAGCCGTCGGCCGTGTGCCTCAGTTCGGGACCGCTTAACTACCTCCGTTTGCTCCGGTTTTTGGCACACACCTTATTTACTCCCTTTAGAGAGACACTGTGGCCCAGGAGACCACCTTCGTGGTCATACGCCACTTCCGGTGCCTAACAGCCTATTTTCGGGGCCTCGGACTGCGTGTTTTGGCCCCCGAACCTTCATTTTGCATCCGTCTTGGTCCATTTTTGGTAGGGACCCTATTTTCACTATTAGGGAGGGGGTAGTATGGTGGCCGGCCACCTTTTTCCCTGAAAAACCAATTTTCTCATTTTCTCTCTCCGAAAGCCGATTTTTCTGACAGAAAGTTGCACCTTCGTGGTCATACGCCACTTCCGGTGCCTAACAGCCTATTTTCGGGGCCTCGGACTGCGTGTTTTGGCCCCCGAACCTTCATTTTGCATCCGTCTTGGTCCATTTTTGGTAGGGACCCTATTTTCACTATTAGGGAGGGGGTAGTATGGTGGCCGGCCACCTTTTTCCTTGAAAAACCAATTTTCTCATTTTCTCTCTCCGAAAGCCGGTTTTTCTGACAGAAAGTTGGTTTTTCCCATTTTTGAGCCACAATTTTTGGCTTTTCATACCACCATTGTGTTGTGCTCATTTGGGGGGCCACCAATATGGGTAGGCCGACCAGTAATTCTTCTTGACCCTTTTGAACCTCTCTAAAAAGTTGGTTTTTCTCTCTCTTGGGTCACATTTTCTAGTTTTTCACCACACAGCTGTATTCTACTCATCTGGGAGGCCACCTTTCTGGGTATGCCGACTAGCAATTTTGCTTGACCCTTTTGACCCCTGGTCGGCCGACCATGGGGAGTGGCCGGCCGGCCACCTTAGCTGGTCGGCCAGCTTTCTGCTTTTTGCTCTTCTCAAGTGCAACACAGCTGTGCCAGCTATGAAGCACTTGACCCACTGTTCGAGATTTGAAGTCTTTTGTTGACCTTTTTAAGTTGGTTTTGACCCTCTTGCTTAGCTTCTTAGGGAAGCTTGACTCTTTTGTCAAGCTTCTTGAGGAAGCCTGGCCCTTTTTGGTCTAGCTTCCTCAAGAAATTTGACCCTTTTTGGTTAAGTTTCTTTGAGAAGCTTTGAACCCCTCTTGAGGCTTCTCCAAGAAGCCTTATCCCTTCTCCTCTATATGACCAACCCTCCATCCCATTTTGCAAGGGTTAGAAAAGATTTGGCTGGAGCATTGCATACTTCCTTTCATAACTCTCCATTCCAAGCTCAAAACACCATTTTTCTTGGCCATTTACACTACACCTCTAAGCCTAACACCTCCACCATCCATTCCAGCACCTTGGAACACATTTTCAGAGGTTCAAAGCTCACTTTCTTGGTCCAGGGTTGGCTGCATTGCTGTGCTACAAGGCAAATCAAAAATTAGCAGCCTTCTGGAGCTTTGCACAATATTTCGAGAACAATTGCAAACAGAGGCAAACCGAGGCATCGCAATGGATTTCCGCGCAAGGCAACTCAAGCATGCATCATTCATCATTCGGAATAGAGCTGAGGCAGTCCATGGATTTACGTGCTAATTTACCTGCTTTCCTAGATTAATTTGTTAATTAATTAGAATTTTGTATTTATTCGAACTGTACTATTTGTTCAGACTGTATTATTTATTCGGACCCTCCGAGCGAGGGCGCAATTGTAATAAGTGTGCGTGCATGTGATGTATGTCTTCCAACCCCACGTCTTTCTCCCTTTTATTTATCAGCTTATGATGGTTAGATTAGGGCATGTTTCAATTAGCATACTTATGCTCGCATGTTTGCATTCATTCAGCTGTCTAGCATGCACCGGGCTCGACGCATCATGTTAACTGCATTTGCATTTTAATTCCAAATTGAATACGTGTTAGCTGTAGCATCATCATATGCCATGTTTAGAATAGCCGAGCCTGCTATAATTGCATTTTGCATGTGTTGCATTAGGCATTTTGTTATAGTTAGGACCATGGCATGAGATTCTATTAGCTTCTGTTTTGGCTTTGGAGTATTGGTAAGTGGTTATGCGTAGTCCTTTGCACGCGTGTGAGGTAACTGCCATGAATAGCATGCTTACCATCGAGGGCTAATTGCTTGGTGATATAACTGCCTGAATGCCTGTGGGTGAAGGTTGGGTTGTTTGGATTGGACAATTCAATCATTGTTAGTTTTAAGCCACACAGATAGTGGCAAATCATCTTGTTTTCTAAGCCCACCTGAGGGTGGCAAAATCCATGCATTTTTTAGCCTACTTGCGAGTAGTAAACCGACTTTCAAAACAAACATGGAACGTTTTGTTCCAATTAGGTGATCCAGACTATACTTTGTATGCTTGTGGCGCATCACATAGTAAATCTAGGCTAATAACCGAAATAAGACACCATAATGTTTCAAAAACTAGATATCATGGTTAGTTAGAGGCCGATCTTTGATCGGGCGAGCGGGGGGGTGCTACGAAGTGACCTTCCCCAATCGTACCCAAGTTCCCGAGCCGAGGCAACTTTGGTGATGCAGGACACGTGGCCTTTAGGCAACGATGTCAGGGTTTCCTAAATTTTCAAAATAAAATATCTAGGTGGCGGACTCTGTAATCTGGCAAAGCAGTCCATGTTTGGCACTTCTTTCAAAAAATCTGTTTTCTCAAAAACATTTGCCGGATTTGGACTCTATGATGATTCATCGGTCTGCATTGCACTTTGTGAGATTAGATTCAGAACCGTGACAGGAGTCCGAACTGTAGTAAGACCAAATTCGCGCTCTCTGCGAAAAGGGGAGCGCACGAAGAAAGTCAAGTCTACAGTTTCTGGCGACTCTGCTGGGGACTTAGAGAACTTGACTCGAACTCATGATATCTGGTTTTGACTACAGTTATGTGTTTCTTTGCATTGCATTTGCATTGGTGTGCCTAGGACACCGTGTTTGCCATCTGCTATTCCTGAGCGGTTTGCCAGAGGCTACGTGCCATAAGGCTTACTGGTTACGGGCTCTGCCTGTATGGGAACACAAATCCCTGTTTTACCGGGGCACCCTTTTTGACCATTCGACCTAGTGCATATTCAGAAACCATAGTGACCATTCCAAACTAGGACAGGTTGCTTACCCGTTTATAGATTGTTTGAAACCGCTGTGTGCGTAGTGAAACCCTAGCTCCTGACAAAATAGGACAGGGAAACCCTACCCCAACATAGGGGTGTTTTGGCTCTCACTTGTTTGTCATGTGCTTTTAGAGTGCGTCTCTACAGGAACGCATGTATCAGTTTGCATGTTTGGGCATCCAGCCTGCAGGCACCAGTATCGGTATTTTGGGAATCAGTTATCTGCGGGTATCAAATTCAGTTTTGGGACAGTAACTTGGGGAACAGTGATCAGTGGTCGAATACAGTTATTCAGCTATGTATTGATTGGGCTAAGATGCTGCCTGTTTTCTCTTTCAGTTCAGAGTAACTAGTGTTCTCCTTTGATGAGGCAAGGCAGGAAAAGACTCACCGGTTCATCAGATCCATCAGTCACCAGTCACCTCACCTCCGTTCAGTTCAGCGGATTTAGAATGACACAAAGTTCAGAGGAAATTGTGGTTATAGCAGCCGCATTCGATCAAGGAATCATCTTGTAGGGTGAAATCGACGCTGAAATACCATACCCGCCCAGGTCGCCTGCCGCGCGCCCGATTTGGGAACCCCAGTTGTTTCAAGCTGTGAACCCACAACATTTGAGTTGATGGGAATGATTGGTGACCTTCAGAGGTCTGTGGCTGATCTCGCCTATGGGATGTCGGCTTCACCACTAACTACACCGTATGCTGGGAATTTCATACCACAGGAGCCCCCACTGCTGGGGCGAATTGTGATCGAGCTCAGCCAACCTGAAGCTGTCTCCCGCTCCGACAATGACATGCCGACAACAAGGCTCCACTCTGACCAAGTAACCCAAACCTTTTGCCAAGTTGAGGCTAGTGGAAAGAACAAGATAAAGGTGGACATTGATCCCTATGAACAACTCCAATGAGCTGTTGAGGCTCTGAAAGCTAGGGGGTTGAATAAGCAGCAAATACTTGCGGTTGTGGCTAAGACTGTAGATGACGTCTTTCCCACTTAGGCCGAGAGTAGTTCAGGCCGGGGAAAAAATCAGGATAGGGACTGGCGCACCGGAACTTTTCCTACCAATCCTAACCCTGCACCTGGAAAAGATCAGAGAGCTAAGGCAGCACATGCTGATCCTTTTTCAAGTGCGTCCAGCAAAAGCACGCAGACCTCGAAGTATCTGCCCCGAGGTCGCAGGGTCTTTCACGCCCTCTACATGCCTTTGTCTAAGGCACTTCAAATCCTCGCTAAAAAGGAGTATCTCAAACCCCTCGAGCCTCGACCTCTCCCAAGTAATCTCCCTCTCTCACATGATGCTACCCTATACTATGTGTACCACCAACAGACTGGTCACGCCACCAACAACTGCTTCCGTCTTCATCATGAAGTACAGGATCTGTTTGACAATGGGGTTATCCTCCCACCAAGCTCGGCGAAGTCCACCATCATTGGGTCAGAAAATTTCGAGGATAATACAAGAATGTGATCAGGGGATGAACCACCTGCGGGCGGTGTTCAGTTTACTTCAGATGTGGCGTTTGGCACGCACTGTTTTGGGGCATTTGCGAGTGCTAGTTTTGTAGTTTCCGACTCGGGTGTTGAGTCAGTTCTGTAGTTTTGTTTTGAGTCTGTCGCATTGTCCTGAGTCAGTCCTTTTGTTTCAGGTCTTTCTTGTTGTATCGAGTCAGTCCTGTTGTATAGGAGTCGGGTGATTCCGGGGGTGTTACCTCGGGCGTCACTATTTTTGCTTTGTGTTTGTCTTTTTGCTTTCTTTTGAGGCTGTTTCTACCGAGGAGCCAGTTGTGCCAACGAATCTCAATGAAATAGCAGTAGTTTTCACACTCTTGTGTTTGCTTCCGCCTTGCGCTAATTATGCCAGAAGCTTGAATGAAACGGTAGTGCATTCCACCTGCTCTTTTGTGCTCTGAAATTATTGCATTGACCTAAGTTTTTCAAAACTTTTTCTAACACTGTGGTGAAAATGAAGAGGAAGGAATTCCTCGAGTTTTGCAAAAATTTGATCCATTGAGAGAAAGAGAGGCATGCTAGGCCCTTAATGAATGAGATCATGCTTGTTAATGTGAGTACTGAGAAGGATCCTGGCTTGATCTAGATTGGCTCCACACTGTCTTCAGCGCGAGCGATTTGTCGCTTTCTTAAAAGATTTCAAAAAATGTTTTGCGCGATCCTGTAAAGACCTGTGTGGAATCGCTCTTGAGATTGTGCAGCCTAGGATCACTCTCAGCCTCAAGACTCGACCCCTTGCTTTCAAACCTTGAACTTGCATTCAAAATGTTCAACGATTAACCACAATATGAGGCCTGTGTGGCCAGATTTGAAGCAGCCCTCGAACAAGAGGCCAGGAAAGTCGGATCAAGAAGATCAGAAGGTCAAAAGAAGCTTGCGAAGCTAGATCAGAAGCACCCCTCGAACTAGGGGCAAAAATGTCGGATGTGCTCGAAGAGTCAAAGACAAAGACTGGCAAGAATGCCAAATCCCAGAAGGGAAGAAATAAGAAGGTGTCGCTGAAGGACAACTGAGTCCCGATCCACAACACTAGGGACAAATTCAGCCCCCCCATTGGATGGACTCCTACATCATCAGCGAACAGCAGGCATTCTCCTGGATTCAGATGACTTCAGCATCTCAAAACCATTTGACATGGATCAGCTACACTTTTACCCTTGAGAGGCTCACTGGGCCGAAAACTCGGAAGGGCGACCCAGGCAAACGTTAGAGCAAGAAAAAGAACAAAAAAGAACAAAAAAGAAAGAAGAAGAAGAAGAAGAAAAAAAGAAAAATGAAGAAAATGAAAAGAAAAGATGAAAAAGAAAAAAGAAGAAAAGAAATGAAAAGAATTGAAAAGAAAAGAAAAAAACAAAGCTCGCAAGGTTGAAAACCCAGAAAGGGCGGCCTTGGCAAAAGTTAAAGCGTAAAAGGAGAGGTTAATACCCGAGTGTACCTTAACCCCGAACTACGTAAGGCTTGATTCCCATCTTTGGGATACGTAGGTAACTTCATTCTGAAGTCCAGCCGTAGAACACTTCAAATTGATTGTGCTCATGTAATGGTTTTGATCATCTTTGCCTTCTCTGTATCCGAGAGTTTGGTTGTGTTCGTCACTCTGAGGACTGACTACAATGCACTGTGGTGCCATTCAAACAAGGGGCAACTTTCCGTTGCCATTCAACGCGATGCGGTGCCATTCAAACAAGGGGCAACTTTCCGTTGCCATGCAACTCTCTTCAAGCAAGGGGCAATTTTCCTTAAGATCTGAGGTTGTGCATCTCAAAAGTAAGTTTCATGCTCGTTAAGCAGTGGCCGTTTGCAAAAATAATTTTTGAGAATTTTTACTGAGGTTGACTAATTTTCTCGAAAATTGTTCTATCTTTTCCAAAAACTGGACTATTTCTTGGACTCAAAAAAAAGGAAAACATTCAGTGCTCATAACCTGACTTGCATGATTTCAAATCAGAAAATCGAACAAGCATGTTAATCTAACTCTCATGTTGGTCGAAATTGTTTTAGTAAAAAAACCAAAACAAAAAATGGTCAAAACGATGAACTAGGGGCACAGTTGAGTCAGGTGTTTTGTCTTTTCCCCATTGTCAACATACTTGCCAGAAAGCGCACAACTGAGGTTAATAACGAAAGGCTGAAAGCTCTCTCATCCTCCGAGCAACGAGGTATCAAGCCAAATGTGAGGCACGAATTGGAATGGATCAATATATTCCACTCCCTCATCCGAGGCATCGACTAAACGTCATCGGAAGAAATAGCCGTGAGCTGATAGTGTTGGGCATGAACCCACAACTTCTTGTTTATCCATCAACCACCCAGGGGAGGGATAAAGAAAGGAAAAAAAAAATTCTGAGAGATTGAAGAATAGAGAGATGCGCGTGGAGTGAAAAAGTGAGAAAAGGGTTTTCAGAGAAAAACAGAGCTTGAGGGTCGAGTGATGTGAGAATCACAAACGAGAAAGGGTGAGAAACAATACCCGAAGAAACTGGCTCCTCGCGAACTAAGAGGTCTCTCGCCATTGGAACATGTCGGAGTGTCGTGTCTCTTGTTTTTTTTTTATTTTGTCTCGATTCTTGTTGAGTCGTTTCAAGTGTCTGTGTTTGCGTTTAGGTTGTTTTACCTTTGTTTTCCTTTGTCGAGTCGTGGTGCACTGTGTTCAGTCGTAGGTTCAATACCCAGTTGGGAACTTACTCTCACTCTCAATTTCAAAAAACCATTTTGTGCTCAGAGTGCCATGTCGTTCTCCACATTTGTGCAAAACAAGATTTTGATTCTTTCAAAAAATCGCAGGGTTCAACCTAGGTCATGTGAGAACAGTAAAAGTAGGACCTATCTAAAGCTATATAGGTTCCAGGCTTCGAAGAAAAAGAAAAAGGAAAAAAATGTCGGGCATCTGAGTTTGTTTCAACTTCTACAAGTTCCGTCGTCACGTCCTATATCTTCAGAATGAGCTGCGTTCAGAAATAAAATATAGAAGCTGCGTGCAAATGAGATGAATGAGCTGTGTGTTCAGAAGAGAAATGTATGAACTGTGTGTTCAGTATGAGCTGCATGTTCAAAATTGAAATGAATGAGCTGCGTGTTCAGAAATGAACAAAGAAGCTGCGTGCAAATGAGATGAATGAGCTGTGTGTTCAGAAGAGAAGTGTATGAACTGTGTGTTCAGTATGGGCTGCATGTTCAAAATTGAAAATGAATGAGCTGCGTGTTCAGAAATGAACAAAGAAGCTGCGTGCAAATGAGATGAATGAGCTGTGTGTTCAGAAGAGAAGTGTATGAACTGTGTGTTTAGTATGAGCTGCATGTTCAAAATTGAAATGAATGAGTTGCGTGTTCAGAAATGAAATATAGAAGCTGCATGCAAATGAGATGAATGAGCTGTGTGTTCAGAAGAGAAGTGTATGAACTGTGTGTTCAGTATGAGTTGCATGTTCAAAATTGAAATGAATGAGCTGCGTGTTCAGAATGAAATATATAAGCTGCGTGCAAATGAGATGAATGAGCTGTGTGTTCAGAAGTGAAGTGTATGAACTGTGTGTCCAGTATAAGCTGCGTGCAAATGAAATAAATGAGCTGCGTGTTTAGAAGAGAAATGTCTGGGCTGCGTGTTCACTAGAAAAGTGTGGGCTGTGTGTTCACCATCAAGAGTTTGGGCTGCGTGTTCAACTTTCAAAAACTGTGAGCTGCGTGTTCAACTTTCAAAAACTGTGGGCTGTGTGTTCACAACAAGTTTGAGCTGTGTGTTCAGATTTCAAGAAAATCAATGGGCTATGTGTTCACCTCAAAGTTTGAGCCGAGTGTTCAACATCAAGTATTTGGGCTGTGTGTTCAGATTTCAAAATCAGTGGGCTGTGTGTTCACCTCAATGTTTAAGCCGTGTGTTCAACATCAAGTGTTTGGGCTGTGTGTTCAGATTTCAAGATCAGTGGGTTGTGTGTTCACAACAACAAGTTTGAGCTGTGTGTTCAGATTTCAAGAAAATCAGTGGGTTGTGTGTTCACCTCAAAGTTTGAGCCGAGTGTTCAACATCAAGTATTTGGGCTGTGTGTTCAGATTTCAAAATCAATGGGATGTGTGTTCACCTCAAAGTTTGAGCCGTGTGTTCAATATCAAGTGTTTGGGCTGTGTGTTCAGATTTCAAGATCAGTGGGCTGTGTGTTCACCTCAAAGTTTGAGCCGTGTGTTCAACATCAAGTGTTTGGGCTGTGTGTTCAGATTTCAAAATCAGTGGGCTGTGTGTTCATCTCAAAGTTCGAGCTATGTGTTCAGAATAGAAGTGTTTGAGCTGTGTGTTCAGATTTCAAGATCAGTGGGCTGTGTGTTCACCTCAAAGTTTGAACCGTGTGTTCAACATCAAGTACTTGGGCTGTGTGTTCAGATTTCAAAAGCATTGAGCTGCGTGTTCTACTCTCAACAAGTGTGTACTGCGTGCTCACCTTCAATTTGGGCTGAGTGTTCAGAAATTCAAAAGTTTGGGCTGCATGTTCGACTTTCAACAAGTGTGTACTGCATGTTCACCTTCAATTTGGGCTGAGTGTTTAGAAATTCAAAAGTTTGGGCTGCGTGTTCGACTTTCAACAAGTGTGTGCTACGTGTTCACAACCAAAATGGGCTGCGTGTTTAGAAATTCAAAAGTTTGGGCTGCATGTTCAACTTTCAAAAACTGTGGGCAGTATGTTCACCATCAAAATGTGGGCTGTGTGTTCACAACAAAGGTTTGAGCTGTGTGTTCAGATTTCAAAAATCCAAGTGCTAGAGTTGTGTGTTCAAAATGCAAAAAAAATATTGTGTTATAGATTGAGTGTTCAGAACAAGCTGTGTGCCAACTCAACAAAATTCTGTGTTGCGAGCTGTGTGCCCGAAGAATGAGCTGTGTGCCCCGAAGAATGAGCTGTGTACCTAAAGAACGAGCTGTGTGCCCAAAGAATGAGCAGTGTGCCCGAAATGAGCTGTGTACCCGAAAAAACGAGTTGTGTGCCCGAAAAATGAGCCGTGTGCCCAAAAATGAGCTGTGTGCCCGAAAAATGAGTTGTGTGCCCGAAAGAGCTGTGTGCCCAGATCAATAGAGTGTTGTGTGTCGAGCTGCGTGCCGAATGAACAGAATATTGTGTCGTGAGTCGCGTGCCAAACAAACAAAGTATTGTGTTGTGAGCTGCGCGCCAAATGAATGGAATGCTATGTTGTAAGCTATGTGCCAAGACTTGTATTGTGCATGCATTTTATCACTCGTGCTTTCTTGCGTATTGCACTGTTTTGTGCAGTCTACACTCACGCTGTTTAGCGTATCGCACTGTTTTGTACAATTTACTTTCGCGCTTTCTTGCGCATCGCACTGTTTTGTGCACTCTACTTGCATTGTGCATGCATTTTATCGAGCTATCTTACGTACCGCACCTTTCCACACTTGTTAGTGCGTTGTATTGCGCTATCTTGCACACCTTATCTGTATCGCACTGTTTTGTGCATTCACCCTACTCATACTATTTTGTACACCTTTAGCATCGCACTATTTTGTACATCTGTTTAGCACTATTTTGTGCATTCACTCTGCATCGCATTGTCTTGTGCACATTTCTCTGGTCTAGGAGACCTTAAATCCTCTAAAGGTGCAATTCCTTTGGTGTTTGTCGTGCCTGAACGACTTCTAGTGGTCTGGTATAGCCACCTGCCTGTGTTTGCGGTGAGTTCCTAGGAGACCAACTAAGACGGCGGAAACTAGAGTTCGAATGGCTCATGCCTAGAACACAAAGGTTCGAGATTTCCGAGACTAAAGTCTGGTTTAAATACCCAGGGGTCTATCCTTGGCTTGAAATCTGTATGGCAGCCCCATAGATTAAGATATCATGTGTATGCGCCTCAATTCTGGATACCGAATCAACCTAGTCTGTCACCCTGTTGGAGAATAAGGAAAGCTGCGACCATAGTCAGGGAGAAAAGTAGTACCTGCGGTTCAACTGAGAAGAAAAGGAAGATTCCCACATCAACATGAAGTAGGACATTGCTGAGGTAGGTCATTGCTAAATGCCCCTGTAAGGGACCTTCGCTTCCTAACTACTACATCGTCTAGTATGTCCGTTACATTGCATATAGAATACATTGCATTATAGTTTGCATGCATTTACTGCATAATCCATCTATGGCTTGCGCCTTCCCATGTTGAGCTTGGTCTGGTATGTGCCCATACTTTTCACGTCGAAGCATGGTTATGAGATTTTGTGTACGCACCTATCCCACTAATGGGATTGTGGTTTGAGGGTGACGGCACCATTTCTGTGTTAAACGTGGTTTGTTTGTGTCCATGCTTTTCCTAGGCAAGATATGTTTTGGTCGCGCGCCATATCCATTCCATTCATTACATTGTAGTGTAGTGTTTTGCATCCAGCATTTAGGATCATGATCTTTCCTCAGCAGATCATTTCTCATTTATATCATACCACCCAATTACTTGTATCTTGTGTTCTGTCTACACATACATAGTTCTGCATGTGTACGAGCCTATTCCACTGATGGGATTGTGGTTTGAGGGTGCCGGCACCTTTTCTATGGTAGACGGATTTTCATCTCCATCATCTTTATGATATTTGTGTGGTTTTATATTGCTTGTGGTTTGATCATCTCAAATGCATTGCATATCATTTGCATTGTTAACTACATTGTTTTGTAATATCACATATCATTTTGCATTTTGCCCCCCGCCTAAGGGCATGCCTGCGGGCACATCTTTGTTATCTTGCCTGGTCTACACACACATAGTTCTGCATGTGTACGAGCCTATTCCACTGATGGGATTGTGGTTTGAGGGTACCGGCACCTTTTCTATGGTAGACGGATTTTCATCTCCATCATCTTTATGATATTTGTGTGGTTTTATATTGCTTGTGGTTTGATCATCTCAAATGCATTGCATATCATTTGCATTGTTTACTACATTGTTTTGTAATATCACATATCATTTTGCATTTTGCCCTCCGCCTGCGGGCACATCTTTGTTATCTTGCCTGTTTGTCTAAGTCTTCGGCCTTGTCAAAAATGGGTCGTCTGTGGACTTTGGCATTCACTCCCGTCACGTATGACTTCCGAGTTATGTCAAAGAGGGGCAACTATAGACACTCTATTTTTGACCGACCTTAAGACTCAGACATCACCAGCAGAGCGCTCGGTGATGTTGCATATTGTGCTCGTTCTGAGGTTTCAGAGTCTCGGCTGTGAGCCTTGCCTCCGAACTTCGGGGCTCTTTTGTGCTTTGCCTCGGTTTGCGAACCAGGTCCTATTTTCTCTGTTTTCTCTTCCCGAAGGGAAGGAGAGGTCTCGTAGACCATCTCTCAGTGGCTGTAGGCTACGTTTCGTGGTTGTAGGCCATTTTTCCCGTTTGGAGCCCAGTTTCCGGTTTTCGGAGCCGTCGGCCGTGTACCTCGGTTCGGGACCGCTTAACTACCTCTGTTTGCTCCGGTTTTTGGCACACACCTTATTTCCTCCCTTTAGAGGGACACTGTGGCCCAGGAGACCACCTTCATGGTCATACGCCACTTCCGGTGCCTAACAGCCTATTTTCGGGGCCTCGGACTGCGCGTTTTGGCCCCCGAACCTTTGTTTTGCAACCGTCTTGGTTCATTTTTGGTAGGGACCCTATTTTCACTGTTAGGGAGGGGGTAGTATGGTGGCCGGCCACCTTTTCTCCTGAAAAACCAATTTTCTCATTTTCTCTCTCCGAAAGCCTATTTTTCTGACAGGAAGTTGGTTTTTCCCACTTTTGAGCCACAATTTATGGCTTTTCATACCACCATTGTGTTGTGCTCATCTGGGAGGCCACCAATATGGGTAGGCCAACCAGTTATTCTTCTTGACCCTTTTGAACCCCTCTAAAAAGCTGGTTTTTCTCTCTTGTGTCACATTTTCTAGCTTTTCACCACACAGATGTATTCTACTCATCTGGGAGGCCACCTTTCTAGGTAGGCCGACCAGCAATTTTGTTTGACCCTTTTGACCCCTGGTCGGCCGACCAGGGGAGTGGCCGGTCGGCCAGCTTTCTGCTTTTTGCTCTTCTCAAGTGCAACACAGCTATGCCAGCTGTGAAGCACTTGACCCACTGTCCGAGATTTTAAGTCTTTTGTTGACCTTTTTAAGTTGGTTTTGACCCTCTTGCTTAGCTTCTTCGGGAAGCTTGACCCTTTTTGGTCTAGCTTCCTCAAGAAGCTTGACCCTTTTTGGTTAAGCTTCTTTGAGAAGCTTTGAACCCCTCTTGAGGCTTCTCCAAGAAGCCTTATCCCTTCTCCTCTATATAACCAACCCTCCATTCCATTTTGCAAGGGTTAGAAAAGATTTGGCAGGAGCATTGCATACTTCCCTTCATAACTCTCCATTCCAAGCTCAAAACACCTTTTTTCTTGGCCATTTACACTACACCTCTAAGCCTAACACCTCCACCATCCATTCCAGCACCTTGGAACTTATTTTCAGAGGTTCAAAACTCACTTTCTTGGTCCAGGGTTGGCTACATTGCTGTGCTACAAGGCAAATCAGAAATCAGCAGCCTTCTGGAGCTTTGCACAATATTTCGAGAACAATTGTAAGCAGAGGTAAACCGGGGCATCGCAATGGATTTCCACGCAAGGCAACTCAAGCACGCATCATTCATCATTCGGAACAGAGCTGAGGCGGTCCATGGATTTGCATGCTAATTTACCTGCTTTCCTCGATTAATTTGTTAATTAATTAGGATTTTTTATTTATTCGGACTGTACTATTTTTTTCAGACTGTATTATTTATTCGGACCCTCTGAGCGAGGGCGCAATTGTAATAAGTGTGCGTGCGTGTAATGTATGTCTTCCAACCCCACGTCTTTCTCCCTTTTATTTATCAACTTATGATGGTTAGATTAGGGCATGTTTCAATTAGCATACTTATGCTCGCATGTTTGCATTCATTCATCTGTCTAGCATGCACCGGGCTCGGCGCATCATGCTAACTGCATTTGCATTTCAATTCCAAATTGAATACGTGTTAGTAGTAGCATCATCATATGCCATGTTTAGAATAGCCGAGTCTATCTTAGTTGTATTTTGCCTGTGTTGCATTAGGCATTTCTGTATAGTTAGGACCATGCATGGATTTCTAATTAGCTTCTGTTTTGGCTTGGAGTACTCGGTAAATGGTTATGCTTTAGCATTCTTGCACGCGTGTGAGTGACTGCCATGATAGCATGCTTACCATGAGGCTAATTGTTTATGTGATATAACTGCATGAATGCTTGTGGGTGAAGGTTGGGTTATTTGGATTGGAACAATTCATCAATTGTGAGTTTTAAGCCCACTAGATAGTGGCAAATCATCTTGTTTTTTAAGCCCACCCGAGGGTGGCAAAATCTGCATTTTTAGCCTACTTGCGAGTAGCAAACTGCTTTCAAAAACAAACATGAAACGTTTTGTTCCAATTCAGGCGATCCAGTCTACACTTGTATGTTGTGCGCATCACATAGTAAATCTAGGCTAATAACTGGAATAAGAACGCATAATGTTTTCAAAACTAGATATCATGGTTAGTAGAGGCCGATCTCTGATCGGGCGAGCGGAGGTGCTCACAAAGTGACCTTCCCCGATCGTACCCAAGTTCCCAAGCCGAGGCAACTTTAGTGATGACGGACACGTGGCCTTAGGCAACAAGTCAGGGTTTCCTAAATTTTCCAAAATAAAATATTTAGGTGGCGACTCTATATCTGGTAAAGCAGTCCATGTTTGGCACTTCTTTTAAAAAAAATATGTTTTCAAAAACGATTTCCCAGATTTGGACTCTTTGATGATTCATCGGTCTTGCATTACGCTCTGCGAGATTAGATACAGGACCGTGACATTTGAGTCCCGAATTGTAATGAGCCCATATGAACAAAACATGGGGGATTTCCCTCCCGGGACGTTCGGGGATGTTTACAGTCCCTCACACTCTCCTCGGTTGGCCGGCCATGGGGAAGAGAAATAGGGAATATTTTATTCAATTTTTTAGTACTATGGACATATTCCCAATGTATATAGATAGATCTATAAATTGATTTGATGGTACTATAGTATAAAAAGTACATGTACTAGTTTGGGGCAAATCTTGAAATTAATAAAAGAAGTGAGGGCTTGGAATTAAACTCATGTATTGGAACCTTATTTGTGTATTTAAGTAAAATATGAGGGCTAAGGCCTTAATTTGTGAATTGGAATATTTATTTTAGAATAGAATTTAACTAAGTTAGGGTTAGAGAATCTAATTCAGCTTGAATTTCTTGTTTCGAACAAAAACGCGATCAACCGACGAACGTGATAAAGATCGGAAAAAAAACCTAGGGTTTTCAAGTGATGATTTCATATTTAGGGCGTCAATTAGAGTATTAGAAATTATTTCCAAGTTTCCGAAATCGATTAGGGTTTGCGGGTTTTCAGTTCGTGCATGTATTTTGATCCTAGGGTTAAAATTGTAATTAATTAAGAAGTTAAGCGATTTCAAAGAAATAATTTAAAAGTAAAGGACCTAATAGGGTTTACAAAAGTTAGGGGTCTCACAAAGTATATACTGGAAAAAGAATTTTCTGAGTCAGAAGTGTGGAGAGCAATAAAAAAGTGTGATGGCAATAAAGCCCCAGGACCAGATGGGTTTAACATGTTATGTTTTCAAAAGGGGTGGAAAGTCATGAAGAAAGATATAATGAAGTTCATGAATGAATTTCATAAAAATAGCAAATTGGGGCATGCAGTAAATTGTTCCTTTATTACTTTGATACCTAAAAAGCATTGCCTATCCTCTCTTGGTGATTACAGGCCTATTAGCTTGATAAACTCTGTGTATAAAATTTTATCTAAGGGCACATAGGTTCAAGTAATTGTTGCCTTCTGTAATTGACAACGTTCAGTCAGTTTTTTTGGGGAGGGAGAAACATCATGGATGGAGTTTTCATTGCTAATGAGGTTGTGGAATGGTGAAAGAAGTCCAAGAGGAAAGGAATAATCCTTAAATTGGATTTTGAAAAGGCATATGATTCATTAAATTGGAATTTTTTGTTAAAAATGTTAGAGAATTTTGGGTTTGGCTTTAGGTGGATTGAGTGGATGAAAGAATATATTTTTTAAACAAGAATATCTGTACTTGTAAATGGTTCCCCATCTAAAGAGTTCTATCCCCAAAGAGGGTTAAGACAAGAAGATCTACTCTCATCTTTTCTTTTTAATGTTGTAGCTGAAGGGCTTAACATTTTAGTATTGAGAGCAAAGGAGTTGGGAATTATTAAAGGGATGGAAGTAGGTTTTAGGAGGATTAATGTTTCCCATCTTCAGTTTGCGGATGATACTTTATTTTTATGTGAAGCTGACTGGTCAAAAATTGAGGCCACTAAAAGAGTATTAAGATGTTTTGAAATAGTATCTGGGTTGAGAATAAACTTTCATAAAAGTATAGTTTGTGGAGTGGGTGTGGATGATGAGTTGGTAAAGGAGTATGCAGCTAAGCTTAATTGTTTGGTTCAAAAACTTCCTTTGAAGTATTTAGGGCTGCCACTGGGTGCCAATCCTAGTCGAAGACAAACTTGGAAACCAATTATTGACAAGGTCAAGATGAAAGTGGCAGGATGGAAAAGAAGACTATTGTCATTTGCAAGAAGAATGGTTCATATAAAATCAGTGTTGTCTTCATTGCCCACTTATTGCATGTCCTTATTTAAGATACCAGAATGTGTTGCTAAGGATATTGATAGATTGCAATCAGCATTCTTGTGGGGGGATACAGAACTTAGGAGAAAAGTGCACTTGGTAAAATGGAAAGAAGTATTGATGAATAAGAAACAAGGGGGTTTGGGAATCACAGATTTAAGATTGGCAAATCAGTGTTTGCTATTAAAATGGTGGTGGAGGTATGCTTTGGAGGAGGGTGCATTGCGGAAAGCAATTGTGTGCATTATATATGGATCTGTTAGTGGGCAGTGGTTGCCATTGGTTACAGATTCAGGTCATATGTCTAAAATCTGGAAAGGTATAGTGGGAGTAGTACACAGCAATTCTGATCTGTATAATTTTTATGGGGAGAATATGGATATTACAATTGGTACTGGTCGGAGAATAAGCTTCTAGGTTGATGTATGGATGGGGGAAGTTAGTCTCATATCTCAATTCCCTAGATTGTACCAATTGAGTGAAGAGAAAGAGATCTTATTAAGTACTCTGCTATCAAGGAAAGAACTGCCTAATGAATGGTGCTTTAGGTTTAGAAGACCTTTACATGCTTGGGAAGAGGAAGAAAATTCGAGGCTTATTGCTCTGCTGGGTGTTGGTCCCTATTTGCATATGGAACAAGGTGATTCCATAAGATAGAAGGCAGCCCCAAATGGGCTTTTCAAGGTGAATACTATTTATAAATGATGTCAATTGGCGAATGGTTTAGAATCCACATCCACAGTGCTAATCTGGAATAGTTTTGCTCCACCTAAATCCAAGTTTATCATATGGTTACCATGGAAAGGCAGGTTAACGACAGCTGAGTTCCTGAATAAAATTGGAGTGTTGAGGGACAATGTTACTTCATCTTGTGTTTTCTGTAGAGAGAAAGTGGAATCTGTGAATCACATTATTCTTTTTTGTCTTGTTGTTTGGAAAATCTGGTCAAATATAATGCAGTGGGGGGGCTGCCATGGGTAGTTCCAGGGTCTTTGGAAGGGATTACTACAATGGTGGATGAGTTGGAAGTTCAGGAAAAAGGACAGTCAAGTTTGGAGAGTTATCCCAGCAGCTGTGATCTGGTCAGTTTGGAAATGTAGGAATGATTACCTATTCTCTGGTATACAACCTAACCTAGTGGAATTATGTGAACTTATTAAAGTTAGGGTAGCTCTTTGGTGGAAATCTTATGACCCAAAATGCTCATTTTCTATTACGGATGTTACCTATAATATGCAACAGGTGAGAAGTTGCCTCTAAGTACAAGGTGAAAAGGAATTTCTGTGAGGTGTATCTGGTTGCTATTTGGGATGTCTTGGCAGTGATCCATTGTTCAAGGGTCAAGCATTGTGATATTCAAGGACTTGGTGGACTGATAGAGCTGGAATCTGGTCTGAAATTTTGCTGGTGGATTCATGCTAGTAATAACCGAGGATATTTAGTTGCTATTTGGGATGTCTAGGTATTGATCCATTGTTGTAGGTTCAAGCATTGTGACATTCAAGGACTTGGTGGACTGATGGGGCTAGAATCTGGTCTGCAGTTTTGCTGGTGGATTCATGCTGTGTGCTGCTGCTGTATGTTGCTGTTGTATATTGCTTTGCTGTTTGGCCTGTTGTTGTATGCTACTTTGTTTGGTGTTGTTGTTCTGTTTTTTTGGTTTTAGTTGCTCTTGATTGGCTTCTCGCCAATCATGGGTTAAGTGCTTGTAGATGGCTGTGTTTCCTTTGCAGTGCCAACTTAGTTGGGATTGTAGGGGTGGCTACGATGTTTGGTGCACTTCCCTAATTTGTTGATGTAATTTGCATGTACTTTGCTTTTATCATCAATAAATCTCTCTTTTTGCTGATCAAAAAAAAATTGAATATTCGAACCAGTATAATTAAAATTGGAGACACAAGAATGACAGCATACCTCAAACTCACTGTAGACTTTTTAAATTGAAATAGATAAAATAAAATAAAGTGTTAATTACAAAAGACCAACTCTGTTAATAATTATATTTTCCCTTTCTTTTCTTTTTCTTTTTATCTTTCTTTCTTCTCTTTTCTGCTTTCGCCCCTACATCATGCCCAACACCTTTTCTTTTTAAAAGAATAAACCCAAAAAGGATTTTTTAATTTTTGTTTTTGGCTGGAAATATTGCTTCAGCAAAATGTCACATTACGGCGTTCGAAACTCAAACAAGAAGCTCAACCATGTTGCATGTCACAATCAAATTAAAACCACACACACACATACTGTCAAATATATATATATATATATATTATATCATACTGGTATAATTGAAATCACCAACCAATTCTTTCTTTGGCTGCATTACCAATTTATGTTCTTTCCTTCTTCTTTACATCAACCAAACAAGGCACTAGGATCCACGCACCCATATACATCAATACATATATTATATACATATAACCTGCAACCATGGTAAAACTTAAAGGAAAACGAGAGGGAGGAGATAACGATCAGTGGCAAGATGGAATTGTTGGAAATGGTTATAAAATTCTGGATAAAACCAGAATTTTTTCCTAAGTTCGGTCTATTTTTTAGGTGGGCCCCGAGTGTCGATTTACTCGGGTCAAAGTGGTAACGCGTTCTATGCCGCGTTGTGATTCACGTGGTATATTTGGTTGCTCAAAACCATTACCGAGTGAATGGAAAATTGAAGCCAAAGTGTGCTCCATGAAAATGGAGTTTTGGTGGAAATTCCTTAAGGTTGTAAATTGGCTTGTCCCACATTGATTTGGTGGGAGGTTTTGAAAGGGTTTATAAGGCTTAGGGTGAGATACTTGGGGTGTGCCCCAAGGGGTACCCAAGTGTTTTAGAGGGAGAGGTTATGGGCAAAATGGGCTAGACCCATTGGACCCAAAAATCACCACACACGCGCGCGCCAATAAACTAGTTTGGAATTAGTGCACACCCAAACAGGGCCCTTCCCGTAATTGCTATCTGTTTGAATTGTTGAATCTGTTTGAATTCAAAACCCAACAGGTATCATACCTGTTCAATTCAAAACCAAAAGCCACATACCTGTTCAATTCAAAACCAAAAGCCACATACCTGTTCAATTCAAAACCAAAAGCCACATACCTGTTCAATTCAAAACCAAAAGCCACATACCTGTTCAATTCAAAACCAAAAGCCACATACCTGTTCAATTCAAAACCAAAAGCCACATACCTGTTCAATTCAAAACCAAAAGCCACATACCTGTTCAATTCAAAACCAAAAGCCACATACCTGTTCAATTCAAAACCAAAAGCCACATACCTGTTCAATTCAAAACCAAAAGCCACATACCTGTTCAATTCAAAACCAAAAGCCACATACCTGTTCAATTCAAAACCAAAAGCCACATACCTGTTCAATTCAAAACCAAAAGCCACATACCTGTTCAATTCAAAACCAAAAGCCACATACCTGTTCAATTCAAAACCAAGAGCCACATACCTGTTCAATTCAAAACCAAGAGCCACATACCTGTTCCACTTTGTTACCTCAATTAAATTTATTCAATAAAATCACAGAATTTATTAATTGCCTTTTGTATCACAGATCAACTATGAGACAAAGAAATACGGTTTCGATTTGATTGACAATTCAATTGTGAATTAAAATAAACAAGTATCCGTTCCCAGAATATTGCCATGGTTTGATAATTACCTGCAATGGGATCTTAAGAAACAGCCAACCAAGATCTACATAAAGTTTTATCTTCTACAATGGTAAACGCTTTACCATGAGGAATACGAGAAGTTTTAGAAATAATACTTATATCATTGTTCTGGTCAAAAGTTTGTGATTCCTCAAGCATTTAGTTTGAAGGTAAAATTTGTACAAATATACAAGTTTTAAAAAATCAATAGGGTAAAAAATTAAAGTTCACAATAGAAAAGATTGTAAAATAAACCAGTAAAAAATTAAAGAAAAACTCAAAATTGAAATTAACAATGACAAAATTATAAAAGGAACAAGTGAAAAATGACAGAAAAAGTGAAGATTGAAGTTAACAATGACAAAGAAAAGAAAAATTATAATGATATTGTGAAATTAAAAAACAAATCATTCTTATTTTATAGGCACCACACCAATGGTAACTTTGATCAACCTTTTGCAAAATCAACGGTAACCTTACAATATTTACACCCTGCAAAATTAACGACTAATTTGAGTACAAATTTAAATCTACATGTATTTTATAGCCTCTATTATACTTCCCTCAATTGTTGGTAAGAAATTTGGTATTTGTGTCACAAAATTCACACAATTTTCCAAGCCTATAGACACATAAGTTGTCTGGAAGTAGGACTGTGTAAAATACCGCCCAATCCGCTAAAACTGCACCGATCCGCATCAATCCGCACCGCTCTAACCGCTAACCGCGGTTTAAATTTTAAAAT
>NW_021025425.1:2052756-2082425 GCF_004153795.1 Camellia sinensis
ATTTATTGCTCATCCAAATAGAGCCCTTCCCGTTTTCAAACAGAATTAAACTGATTTGGATTTATTGCTCATCCAAACAGAGCCCTTCCCGTTTTCAAACAGAATTAAACGGATTTGGATTTATTGCTCATCCAAACAGAGCCCTTCCCGTTTTCAAACAGAATTAAACTGATTTGGATTTATTGCTCATCCAAACAGAGCCCTTCCCGTTTTCAAACAGAATTAAACTGATTTGGATTTATTGCTCATCCAAACAGAGCCCTTCCCGTTTTCAAACAGAATTAAACTGTTTTGGATTTATTGCTCATCCAAACAGAGCCCTTCCCGTTTTCAAACAGAATTAAACTGATTTGGATTTATTGCTCATCCAAACAGAGCCCTTCCCGTTTTCAAACAGAATTAAACGGATTTGGATTTATTGCTCATCCAAACAGAGCCCTTCCCGTTTTCAAACAGAATTAAACTGATTTGGATTTATTGCTCATCCAAACAGAGCCCTTCCCGTTTTCAAACAGAAATAAACTGTTTTGGAATTAGTGTACATCCAAACAGAGCCCTTCCCGTTTTCAAACAGAAATAAACTGTTTTGGAATTAGTGCACACCCAAACAGGGCCCTTCCCATTTTGCTATCTGTTTGAATTCAAAACCAATAGGTTTCATACCTTTTCAATTCAAAACCAAGAGCTACATACCTGTTTAATTCAAAACCAAGAGCCACATACCTGTTCAATTCAAAACCAAGAGCCACCTTCACATCTATAAATAGGACCACCCTCATTTGATGTTTTCCATTCAGAAATTTCGTATTTCACTTCTGCTATTTATATTCTTCATCTTGCTGCATTTTATTTCCGAAAGAAACAGTGTAAACACTTAGTGTGTTCGTAAGGCAAACAATTAGTAGTGCTGCTATTGTTTGTGGTAGATCATTTCATCCTGGGAGATAGACGTCCGAATTTCTGAAAGCACCGTGGAGAGGACGAATCTGTCTTAAGGACACAGTGTTAAACACTGGACTTGATCAGAAAAGTTATTCAAATAAATTAACCAAGTAAGTTGTTTAATTTTATTCTGGTTTTTATTTGTTTATTTAATCAGTTTTTTTTTTTGTTTTTGTAACAAAATAAAATCTGTGGTTTTATTTATTTATTATTATTTCGAGTTTGATTTTTGTAATCAAACAAATTCTCTCCTTTTATCTATTTCTTTTATTCTTGTTGTTGTTTTGTACACAACAGAATTTAATCTATTTAAATACAGTGAAGATTGTCAACAGGAATTAGAAGGGTATAGTGGGTTGGTTACTGCATTACAGTATTGAGAGGCGAAAAAATAATAATAATCTGTTTGGTGGCAAAAAGAAAGAAATACAAAATAAGACACACACACACAAAAAAAAAAAAAAGGTAAAAATATCATTTTATCAATCTATTTTGAGACTAATTTATGCCTCACATGGTTAATTCAATGCGTGCTACACATCTATAGTTAATTTGGACAGAATTTGTTACTTTGCACTTTACTCCAAATTACAAGGGGATTAGGTGTATATTTCTAAACTACCAAAAGGTAATGTGTTTTTTGACCAAATCACAGGAGGTAAAATGTAATTAATCCTAAAATAAAAAAGGTAAGCTATTTAGACAAATTGTTGGCTAAAATGAGAGAAATTGAACTTAAGAGGAATCTATGTAGATAAAAATATATTGCTCACACTGATTGTGCATTTCACGTTAGTCAATTTTGAATGTTGATCATCTTTTTATAGTAAATTTTTATATTTTTCTTCACAATTTTTTTTATTATAAAAAATTCAAGTGCATTTATATTATGTACATCTAAATATTAAAAAAAAATCACTCAAAAAAAAAAAACTCAAAAAAAAAAAAAAACTCGAAACATATATTAAAAAACTAGATCAACAGAGAATGTCTTCATATTCTTGACCTCCTCTTGTCTTTATGTAAATGTATGCACCAACATAGTTCTCAACCTCAAGGGATTATTGGCGGTTTGTTCAGACATTAATTTTAAGGATCTGAATTAGTTAAAGTGCACGCAAGTTGACTCAGACATCTAATTATTAAAAAAAAAAAGTTGTTAAGTTGTCAACAACTTTTAGTTTATTTTTTAAAAAATGATTACAGATTAGTGACAAATTATATAAAAATTAAAAATGAAAATCTTAATTTTCATATAAAATTATAATAATTTTATAAAAGTATACCATTGAGTGTTATTTATTTCCCCCCTTGTTTTTCCCTAGTACATAAAAGAAGAATTTGATGAGTTTAATTTGATAGTTTACAGATACTTTGATCAATTTGTATGATTTGTTAATTAATAATCTTACAAAGACACGTAATTAATAATTATATGTTATTTGGTTTATTTAATATAATTGTTTTTTTCATGTTCTTAAAACAAAAATCACTGAGTCGATCATATATGGTGGTCAAACGTGATGCAAGCAGTTTTTTCAGTGGCACAGCCACTGTTTGATATTACTTGAGGGAATGACTAAAAATAATATTAGAAATATGGGTGCACTAATAAATTCTTTTGACTATTTGGTCTATTAAAAAGTGCTTTAATTGTTACTATAATATTTTATTTTTTATTTTTTTGGGAAGTGTCGCTAATTATTAATTTTTAACGACATTTTAAAAAATTTGTCATAAAAAAATCACTTATTGTGATTTTTTAGCGATAGATTTAAAAAAAAAATTCACTAATTGTCAACTTTTAGCAAAACATTTAGAAAAATATCACTAATTATCAATTTTAGATCTTTTTGGTTTATACAAACACTTGTGAGACTTAATGGTGCACAAGTCCTTGTAACAGGACCTGTAAGTAATTAACCTAATATTTTTATGAGTTGGGCTTTTCCAGTCCGTCATGTGGATTGAAGGGCGTTATTTGGGTTGGTGAGAGTCACTATGAGTCTTATTTTAATTATTTAAATTATTTATTTTGTCAAGCTTTAAGTGTATATTATTCATTGAAAATTAGATTGATCTGACATTTGTAATGCATTTATTTTATTGCATTTGTGCTAAAACTAAAATAGATGGTCTGCTGTTAAAATATATGGACAATTATTTTTTTGGGTGACAAATTCGATAAAATTAAAGAGTTATAAGCGTATGTTCGACCTAATTTTTTTAAGAGTAAACAATCAATAGGTCATAATAATTTAATTTAATTCTCATCAAGTCTTATTGAAGATAAATCTTAGTAAAATCGTCGTCAAAAATAATTTTTTGTAATGATTTTTTACATGTCGCTAAAAATTGACAATCAGTAACTTTTTTTTGTCATGATTTTTATAAATTGTCGTTAAAATTTATAATTAGTAATTTTGTTTATGACAAATTTTTAAACAGTGGCTAAAAATTAAAAATTAGTGAAATTTTTTGTAACGTTTTTTTTAAACTGTCTCTGAAACTTATAATTAGTGATATTTTTTGTGAAAATTTTTAAACTGTCGTTAAAAATTAACAATTAGTAACTTTTTTAATAGTGTTTGATGAAAAACGCTATTAATTATCATAGGACCTATTGGACAATAAGTCCGTCTATTAGGATCTACATGTAAGTCCTCCAATTTTTAATGAATGATATATATGTACGGCTTGATAAAATGAACGATTCAAATTATTAAAATCTTGAACGATTTGGATTATCGAAACTGAACTCATGATTAGCACTGTCCAGTCCAGATTTAGATAGGAGGGAAGCCCAATTCTTCTTTTCTGTAATAAGTTTGGTAATTAATTTTGTATTGTAAAATTATTACGGTGCACAAATTTATTAACAAAACACACCACAGCTCTAATATGGGATTAGCACTTAAAAGAATGATTAATGTTATGGTCCAGATTTGTTATCATAAAAATTGTTAAGAATGTTGCATTGCGTGTTGTAATAAATCTTAGGGTAAATTACATTTACCTCCTCTAAGATTTTTAATAGATGGAGAGACCTCTCTTGTAATTTGAATAATTACAATAACTTTCCCTATTGCACCTGACAATGTCAAGATTCTTCTTTCTGTCATATTGTTCCAAATGGTGTTACTTTTTGCTATGGTGAATTACCTTATTACCATTCCTTTTGAAATATTAAAAAATATTTTTGGATTGGAGGACAGTTTTGGAAAAAACAAACAGTGTTTGGAACAGTATTTTTGGATTTATTTTTTTAAAATATTAAAAATATTTTTAAAAAATTATTTTTTATTTTAAATATATAATTTTTAGTTAAATATTTTTATTTTATTTTATTTTGAAAATATTTTAATTTTTTTTAATTTTAATATTTTAAACTCAAAACACAACTTCACACTCAAATCGTAACCAAACACATAACTTAAAACTCAATTTAAAAATTATTTTCAAATCTCATAACCAAACACATAACTCGACACTCCACACTACTTTTAAAACTCTACACTCAAATCGTAACAAAACGCATAACAAAAAAAATTAAAATATTTAAAAATAAATTTATAAAATAAAATAAAAAAATTAAAATAAAAACTATATTTAAAATAAAAAATAAAATTTTAATTTTTTTAATATTTAAAAAATATATTTAACATAAGTTTGTATTTTTTTAGATTTGTGTTTGATTATAAATTTTGAAAATAATTTTTGAATTGAGTGTTGAGTTGTGTATTTGGTTAAGGCTTGTTTGGTTTGTTTTTGGAAGAGTTGTTTTGGGAAAAAAAAAATTTGGGGAGAGAGTTTAGAAATTTTTTTGGTTTGTTTGGTTGTATATTTTGGGAGAGTTGTTTTTTTGGGAGTTAGGGATGATTTGATATTTTGAAAAAATCTGAGTAGATGTGTGTGAGAGAAAAAGTGATTGAGAATGAGAGATGAGAGAGAAAAAGTGATTGATTGATGTGTAAGAGAAAGAAAGTGATTTTGGAAATTTTTTGAGAAAAACTCAAACCAAACAATTTTTTAGAAATTTTTTTCTAAAACTCATCTCCCAAATGCAAACCAAACATGAGTTTTGAAAAGATTTTTGAAAATTTCTAATTGGCATTGTGATTCTAAAAAAGAACCAAACATTTCACTAAAAAAAATCTTTTTTCGGAACATGTTTTTACTCTAAACTCAACTGAAAAATTATTTTCAAAACTCATAACAAAACACAAATTTAAAACTCAACTCAAAACTGTTTTCAAAACTCAAAACCAAACTTTTCCAAAAACTCTATTTTAAAAGAAAAAAAATTCAAAAAATTTTATTTTATTTTTTATAATCATTTTTAGAATCATGATTTGAGTGTGGAGTCATATTTTGAGTTATGAGTTTTGAAAAAAAAAAATTGTTTAGTTATAAATTTTGAAATTTTTTGAATTTATTTTTTTAGGGTAAATATTTTATATTTTAAATATTTATCTATTTATTTTAATGTGCATTATATTTCATATATCTTTGTGTTGTATTTTTTTAATATTTTAAATATATTTTTTGAAATATTAAAAAAAATTTAAAATTTTAATTTTTTATTTTAAATATATAGTTTTTATTTTAAATATTTTATTTTATTTTATAAATATATTTTTAAATATTTTAATTTTTTTGTTATGTGTTTAGTTACGATTTGAGTGTACAGTTTAAAAAGTAGTATGAAGTGTCGAGTTATAAGTTTAACTATGAGGTTTGATAATAATTTTTGAATGGAGTTTTGAGTTATACATTTGGTTACGATTTAGATTTGAAAATAATTTTTGAATTGAGTTTTGAGTTATGTATTTGACTGCAATTTAAATGTGAAATTGTGTTTTGAGTTTAAAATATTAAAATTAAAAACAAATTAGAATATTTACAAAATAAAATAAAATATTGAAATAAAATTTATATATTAAAATAAAAAATAAATTTTTTAAACATTTTTTAATAGTTTAAAAATATAAATCCAAAAATACTGTTCCAAACACTATTTGTTTCTTCTAAACTTGTCCTCCAATCCAAAAAATATTTTTTAATATTTTAAAAGTAAAGGCAATAAGGTAATTTAATATAGCAAAAAGTAACACCGTTTGGAACAATTTGACAGAAGGAGGAATTTTGACATTGTCAGGTAAAGTAGGGGAAGTTACTGTAATTATTCAAAATATATGGGAGGTCTCTGTATTTGTCAAAAATCTCAGGAGAGGTAAATGTAATTTACCCTAAATTTTTAATTATTTTAAATTTGTAGTGTTAGTTTATAAGAATAACAATCTGTTCCCTTTTTTTTTAAGATAGGATAAGAATAACTATCTACGTGACCGGAAAAGGTCAGAAAATATATATATATATATATATATATATTTTATTTTGCTTGTTTTTGATTTTTTAAAAATATTTTTCAAAAAATTTTACTTTTTTGTTTTTCAATTTTTTTTTTGTTTGTACTGATTTTTTTAATATTTTAAGCAATTTTTAAAGATTTTAGACGCACTTAACATAAATACACACAAAAATATAATTTTTATGAAAAAAATCTTTTAAGTCACCCACTTTCGTCCCTGTCCTAAGTAAGTCCTTAGTATTAGGTCGTGTTGGACTTAGGGGTCTTCCGAATAGGGTATGTATGTATACTAGGTATGTGGTAAACTGACCAGAATAGGGTATGAATTAAGATCTCTGTAAAACTGATTAATTAAACAGAACAATGAGTCGATTATTTAGAAGTAACTCATCAGTAAGTTCTAGGTCAACAACTTTGCCCTCAATACCTAATCAAGGATTAGTAATTAATGAAGAAGATGTTGAAATACAAAATGATAAATTTGAAACTGAATGGAATATACCCAAATTGCCAATTAAAGAAATTTATAAAACTACTTTTTTACAAAATGTTTTTAAAGTTGCTCTCCATGTTAAAACTATTGAACAAGTTTATGCTTTAGAAAAACCTAGGGAAACTTGTCAATTATTTGATAAAAAATTAATCAAAAGACATTTAGACAATGGTTATAATTTTATGCATATTGGCTTAATTCAAGTAGGTGTCAATCCATTAACAATGGTAGGAAAAAATACTTCTGTTTTATTATGTTTAAGAGATGCTCGCTTTCTTAATTACAATGATAGTTTAATGGGTATGATGGAAACTGGCCTTCATAAAGGTCCGGTACATTTTAATTGTTTTCTTGATTTTACACTTAGTTTACGTGATCCACATATTCTCAAAGCATTAACATTAAACATTCAACTACATGGTTCATTTACTGAAATGTTAGAAAAAGTTCATAATATTGCTTTAATTTATCGTGTTCATTATAAATGTATGCAAACCAATTTAAATGTTCATGCCTTACATAAAAGCCCTAAAGATAAAACTTTATTAATTCAAAGCAGTAGTAGTGGTGAATCTAATATTAATATTCCCCAAATGATTGAATGGAAAAATATAGATTTACCTGATCAATGGGTTACTGTTAATGAAAATTATAAACACAATCAACAACAATCTTCAATTCAAGATATTCAAGATATTCAACAATACAATGATGGTTCTGTCCGAATTAAATTTAATCGAAGTCAATCCTCTAGGCATAGTACATCTAGTGTCCCTACTGAAATTACAACTGAAGATGAAATATTTAACACTCCTTTATTTCGAAAAAATAGTCAAATACATCTTGGTCAACCCAACCAAACTTCCCAAAACAAATTAAAAGGAATTGATAATTCTACCACTTCCCAGATTAGTAAACTTGTTTATACTACTCCCACACATTTACCAGAGGAAGACATAGCTTCAAACACCTCTCCAACTCAAACTGATTTCGAAGAATTTATACCTCCGGTCAATCCTCAACTAATGACAATCAAAAAAGATTTTACTCTTGATTTAGATAAATTACTTATTGATTTTAGATCCAGAGAAAATAGGACTAAAAGACATGCTTATCATACTAAATATGATTCTACGCAACAATCCAAAATAATTAGAACATGGTATGATTTTATGATTCAGTATGGTTTTGAATTATCTTTCTTTGATTATATAGATCAATATTACAAGAAGATCAACACAATCACAAAACATAAATGGAAAACTTCTTCTAATACTTCTGTTAGCTCTAATCATCCTCCATTAGAAAATATAATTATTGATCACCAAGGTTCTGAAGTTCCAGCCTCTCCCTTTAAATTACCTGGTACTGACCCTGAAATTAAAAAAATTATTGAACAAAATAATTATATTAATCAATGTTTAAAAACCATTGGCAAACAATTAGATAAATTAGAAACTAATTTAGAAGAACAATCTACAAAATCTACTAAATCCTTAGATCAACCTTTACTTAATCTCCCTAGTCATCGTTCTAAAAGAACTAGCCTAATTACTAACGATCAATCTACTGTCAAAGCCATTGAACATTTATTTACTAAGTTAACTCCAAATGATACTTCTACATCCAAAAATAAAGGTCTTACTGTTCTAAATCAATCCCTTGATAATGTTTCTAACCAATCTGACACTGATACTACTGATAATGAAATAAATCAATTAGCTCAACAATTCCAATCTTCTAAACTTACTCCCTCCGTCCCAAAATAATGGTCCCTTTTGGGGAATCCAACTTTTTTTGGTAGTACAATTATTGCATTTGAAAAAAGTTAATTTTCCAAAATTATCCTTTTGATAGTACATTTTTTGGGAATATCAATGCATAATTGTACTTTTTATGTTGTTTATTAATTTAAAAGAAGGGTAAAATAGGAAATTTATATTATTTTTGTACTTGGTTTTTGAAGAGGGACTAATATTTTAGGACAATGAAAAATGGAATAAGGGACTAATATTTTGAGACGGAGGGAGTAATAAAATTCATTATCCCAAAGTTAATCCTCAAACTACCAAAAATTGGTATTCTAGACCTACTCCGCCTGATCTCCAATTTGAAGAAACTAATTTTAATAATCAATTCTCTGTTTCTGCTAAAAAATTATATGAATGGAACATAGATGGACTCAGTGAAGATCAGATACTTCAAAAACTAAATCATTTATCTATGGTCGCAAATAGTTATCTCAGTAATTATCCCCAATATTCTCAACCTGAAATTGTTTCCTTAATTACCTCCGGTTTCACTGGCATGCTCAAATCTTGGTGGGAAAAATATCTTACTGAAGAACAGCGTGACTTAATCATCTATGCTAATCAAACTGATGAAAGTGGTCTACCTATCTTTGATGAATCCATAAGATGTTGTCACCCTGACGGAATTAATCAATTAATCTATACCATAGTTCGACATTTTATTGGTACCCCTACAAATATATATTCTCGTATCCATGATCAACTAAGTAATCTTACCTGTCCAACCCTAAATGATTTTAGATGGTATAAGAATGTATTTACTTCTCGCGTCATGTTAACAGAAGACTGTACTAAATTATTCTAGAAAGAAAAATTTATTAATGGATTACCTAGCTTATTTGCTCACAAAATTAGAGATATTCTTAGTCAACCCACTGGTGTTATTGAATATGATAATTTAACATATGGTGATATAATTAGTACTATTCAAAAAGAAGGATTAAAAATGTGTATTGATTAGTCAAAAAGCTAATAAAGATAAACATAAAGCTAAATATGAATTAAACAATTTCTGTGAACAATATGGCTTACCTCTTGTTGCACCCTCTCGTAGGAAATCACATAAATACTCCAAACATAAACATAAATCATCATACAAATATTCTCATAAATACAAAAAGAATTATTCACCTTCTAAATCGCATGATAAATTCTATACTAAACCTAAAACGAAATATTATAAATCCAAATCACATTCGAAATCTAAATCTACCAAAGATATTACTTGTTATAATTGTGGACAAAAAGGTCATTATTCAAATAAATGTAAAGAAAAACAAAAATTAAAAGATAAAGTTAATCAACTTCAAATTGATGACAATTCCAAAAATCAATTATATGAAATCTTTCAATTAAATCAATCTGTTAGTAGTTCCGCTTCTTCTGATCATCCTGATACTTCATCTGATTACCAATCACCTAGTGAAGATTCTGATAACAATATTAATATCGGATGTAATGATGTTTGTTGCAAACCTGTTAAATAAATTACTGTTCTTACAAAAAACACTCAAGAAGAATCTGCTCTTATTGACCTAATCAGTAAATTAGATGATCCAAAATTGAAACAAAAATATATTGACAAACTCAAATCTTTATTAATTCATTCTGATAATAAACCTAAGTTTGACAAACCAATAATTAGTTTATCCAAAACTTTAGAAAAATTTAAAAATAAACAAAAAGATGTCACCTTGCAAGACCTCCAACAAGAAATCAACCAGATTAAACAAACAATCAAAGAGTTACAACAAAACGATAAAAAATTAGAAGATGAACTTATTACTTTAAAACTTAATAAAAGTCTCGATAATTTCCAAACTAATGATCAAGAATCTCCCCATGCATCTGACCATGATTCTGATCCCACCAATCCTGATAATTTGTTATTTGATAATCGATCACATCAATCCAACAATCCTGAAGAAAAACGGTTAAGTCTAATTAATAAGCTTTACATTCAAAAATGGTATTCTAAAATCAAAATAATTATCAACGATTTTGAATTAGAATTAATTGCTTTAATCGATACTGGTACTGATTTAAATTGTATACAAGAAGGTTTACTTCCTACTACATATTATGAAAAATGTCAAGAGAAATTAACTTCTGCTAATGGTAGTAAAATGCATATCAAATATAAATTACCTAAAGTGCATGCTTGCCAAGATAATGTATGTTTTAAAACCTCCTTTGTTTTAGTTACAAATATGACTGATAAAATTATCCTAGGATCCCCATTTATATACTTATTATATCCATTTACTACATCTAGTACAAGAATAACTACACATGTTTTAGGACAACCGGTCACATTTAAATTTTTATCTCCTCCTGAACTATTAAAATTAAATCAATTAAAAGATTGTTCTATTTCTCATACAATTAGTCGATTAACTCGGCATTTAAATTTTCTCAAAGAAGAAATTAATTATAAACGCATTGACCAACAATTAACTGATCCTATTCTTATTTCTCAAATCAATGATTTCAAATTAAAACTTGAATCAACAGTTTGTTCCACCTTACCTACTTGGCATAGGAAAAAGCATGTAGTTACCTTACCTTATATTAAGAATTTTGATGAACGACAAATTCCTACTAAATCTCGACCAATTCAAATGAATCATGAATTACTTGAAATGTGTAAAAAAGAAATTAATGAATTATTAAAAAATCGAATCATTAGTCCAAGTAAATCACCATGGTCTTGCCCTGCTTTTTATGTTAATAAAAATGCTGAATTAGAACGAGGTGTCCCTCGCTTGGTCATCAATTACAAACCTTTAAATACTGTTTTAGAATGGATTAGGTATCCTATTCCTAATAAAAAAGATTTAATTAAACGACTGAGTCAAGCTGTTATTTTCAGTAAATTCGATCTCAAAAGTGATTTTTGGCAAATACAAATTCATCCTCACGATAGATATAAAACTGCATTTAACACACCCTTTGGCCAATATGAATGGAATTTCATGCCATTTGGTTTAAAAAATGCTCCTAGTGAATTTCAAAATATCATGAATGACATATTCAACCCATTTAGTCATTTTTCCATTGTTTATATTGATGACATATTGATTTTTTCCAAATCCATCAGTGAACATTGGAAACATTTAACTGCATTCTTTTACACAATTAAGAGTCATGGTCTTGTCATCTCTGCTCCTAAAATTAAATTATTTCAAACTAAAGTTAGATTCTTAGGATATGATATTCATCAAAATACTATTTTACCCATTAGCAGATCCATTGACTTTGCGTCCAAATTCCCTGATGAAATTATGGATAAAACCCAATTACAAAGGTTTTTAGGATCCCTCAATTATATTGCTGAATTTTACAAAGACCTTAGAAAAACTTGTCAACCCCTGTTTGATAGGTTAAAGGATAATCCTCCTCCTTGGTCTTCTGTTCATACTTCTATTGTTCAACAAGTCAAACAATATGTTAAATCTCTTCCTTATCTTGGTATCCCCACTGAGAATTCATTCAAAATTATTCAAACTGATGCCTCCGATATTGGTTATGGTGACATTCTTCTCCAAAAGGTCACTCCTCAATCCTCTGAACAAATTGTTCGTTATCATTCTGGTGTCTGTAATAAAGCACAATTAAATTATAGTACTATTAAAAAGGAAATTTTATCTACTGTCTTATGTATTCAAAAATTTCAAAATGATATTTTAAACCAAAAATTTTTACTTCGTGTTGATTGCAAATCTGCTAAATTTATTCTGGAAAAGGATGTTCAAAATCTTGCTCATAAACAAATTTTTACCCGTTGGCAATCCATTTTAAGCATTTTTGATTTTGATATTACTTATATACCTGGTTGTCAAAATTCCCTACCTGATTTTCTCACCCGGGAATTTTTATAGGGGGGTAAGGGATGACTGCACCATTTACTTCTTACCATAAATTCCGAATTACCTATTTCAAAACCCAAATTAAACAACTTACCTACCGTATTCACCGCCTCAAATTATCCAGACCAACCACCAAAAGAGCCCAATATATCATTTACCATCAAATCCAAGCCCGTCGCAATTTACTTGCTCACAACTACAATTGTTTACATCGCCATCAAGATTATTTAGATCTTCTTTCTGGTTGCTAACCATTATTTCTTTCTCAGCAGATGTCTCGTCCAAGGCCTCCCTCCAAGGCTTTGGCCTCATCCTCCAGTAAGCCTAATCAACTCATTGTCCCTCATCCTTTGGAGTCAGTCACCCAATCTCATTCACTTGAAATAGTTAACCGTTACCAAACTCTTGGTAACATCTATCGTCCTGATTACTCATCTGCATTGGCTGCCGATCCCTTTGCAAGCAGCCATTCCGTCTCAGTTACTCCATTCCCAGCTAACCCCATTAAACCGTCCCGATCTGAGTACACCAATTCACATGTTATTAACCTGTTCTACAGAGAACCCAGTCACCCAAAAAATCAACCCATCAATGACATTGCTAAATTCCATTTTGGCTCTGGATGCCATTTCACCATTTCACATCCAGAGAAAACCCTCTCACATTACAAAGACATTCTACTCCATCACCATTCAATTTTGATCAAACCAATCCAGGATCGAACCTATGCTTACAAGATCCTATATCATTCAATTTATATTCACAACATTGTTTCCATGGCTAAATGGGGTAATCCTAACCAGCTTCGTGATTTACCCGGTTATCCCATCCAATATAATTACCATGATTATGTTGATGCTTGGTTCAAGATTTTCTTGTACCAAAATGAAACCTTCAGTCATTCTTGGTTCATCTCATTTGATCAAAAATTTAAATCTGAATTACCTACCTGGTTTTTGAGATGGTGGACTCACTATGGCGCCATTTCAGATATCCTCCCTGATGATCTCCATGCAATAGTTAATTATTTTGCCTCTGTTTATCCATTTACTGCTCATCAACGACAATTTCCCTTATTACTAATTTTCATATCTAAATACAAAATTTCATGGATATTTAAATGGCAATATGAGATTGATGATAACATCATCATTCGCCAACACACAGTCAAATGGTGGGTCAAATTCAATGTGCCCAGAATTCTTGAAATTGTTCAAGAAGAATTCCCGCCTGATCAGCATGCTCCAACTCCTGCTCTTGCTAAAGCCCAGCAGAACCCAATTGCTGCAATTACTCAAGGAAGTCAGCCCAGTCTTCCTCCAGTCAACCTTGGAAGCCCCTCATCCAGTGGTTCCAAGCCCAAATCATTCAAATCAAAGTCCAAAGCTGTTGCTGCCCAACCAGCCCAATCAAAGCCCAAATCAAAGTCCAAGGCAAAAGCAAAGCCCATTTCACCTCCTGCTCAGCCCAAAGTTAAGTCCAAGACTAAATCCAAGTCATCCAAGGAAGATATGATCCAGTTAGCTTACCAAATTTTGAATCAAGCTAAAACCCAATCCACCGATTCAGACAATTCAAAAGAAGGATCAGAACATGCCCACTCCTCTGAAGAATCAACTAATCAATGTTCAGGGCCAGAGTTTCAAGACGCTCAGGATCCATTTGCATAATCAACATTGAATTCCATATAGATACAAATTAGCTTCAATCAATACTCTTTTGAGAAAAGCTGCCAATTTGTATTTATATTGACTCCATTATTCACGTGTTCCACCGAAAGTGATGAATAGTAAAAGTTACTGTTCACTTTTACTGTTCACCATTACTATTCACCCAGTCAACTTTTGTTTAAAGCTGCTCAACTACTCAATCAATCAACCGAAAGCAACCGACAGCATCTGCTTTACCCCATGCGCTGCCAGCTGCTTGCATCAGTCAATTGTTGCTTTTCTTTTCTTTATTTTTGTATAAATTGTAATCAAGTTGAACTCATTCGGCAGACTTGGAAATTCTTAGAAACCATATTCTTAAAAAAGAAATCCAAGAGCTCTGAGTGAAAACCAACACCTTGTACTGCTATTGTAATTGTAAGTTTTAAGTAAATGTTTTAATATTGTTTTAATATTGTCTTACTAAACAGTTTATTCCAGTGTTCTTCAAATTTGTATCTTTTTGATTTCGTAATCCATCTCCTTCATTGCTATATATTTTTTTGTATTTTTATGTATTTATTAATTTTTTAAAATATTTTTTCATAATTTTTTTTACTTTTTAAATATATCTAAGTAAGGTACATCTAAAAAAGTAAAAAAAAATGCTTAAAATTTTCAAAATATTTACTAAAAATAAAAAAAATACAAAAAATAAAAAATTTAATTTTTAAAAAATTTAATTCAAAAAACTCAAACGAAACAAACACACATTATTATGAAAAACGGATTTATTCTGTGTGACCCATGAACACATTTTAATTTCTGAACTGTATTTTATTTTTTAGATGGTCTTTGTCTTTGGAATTTGGTAAAATAGCATGGGCGACCTTTTGGAATCGCTTTTTCTTGTCACATCCAATTCCATCGCAATTATACTCTCCTGGACGAATCATGATCTGTCCTCCAAAAAAAAAAAAAGCTGTACCTAAGGTTTCGTTTGGCAAATAATTTTTTAGTTAAAAAATTAAAAAATTAAAAAGTCCATAATTTATATTAAAAAGTCAAAAATATCATTTTTTCTATACTTTTTACACATCTTTTTGTAAAAAATTAAAAAATCATCCTAAACATACTAATTTTTTTTATCATATTTTAATCAAAAAATAAAAAAATTACTAAAAAAATTTGTTCTCAAACGAGACCTAAAAATACTATTTATTCAAATGTGACAAGTGAGGATAAATACTTACTGTGCACCAACTATACTGTAATGGTTTTATAGATTCAAATCATGAATCTCTCACTTATTAACTGTTTCAAGTGAAAATTACATGGACTCATATGTTAATAATACTGTCTATTAAGGATTGACTTAATGCCCGTTTATTTTTAGAGGTAGAATGGAGAGAATTGATAGTGAGAAGATTGATAGTGAGAGGATTAAGTTAAATTGTATTTGTTTTGATGATAGTTATTAGTGTAAGAATTGTTAAATTATTTTTATATAAAATAATACAAAAATACAAAAAAATTAAACATTAATGTTCAAAAAAAAATTCCCAATATGTAAAAAATAAAAAAATTTCTAATCTCCTTACTATTTTTCTAATATCACCTCCACCTCCACCTCCACCTCCACCTCTTCCATCCCAATCCCCCTTTCAACCTTCATCTTAATCTCCTCCTCCATCCTAATCTCTTCCCCAACTCTACAAACAAACACAATACTAAATAACTCTACCTCCATCTTAATCTCATTCCATCATTTACAACCCAAAATAGACGGGGCTAAGGGACATAGAATTGATGACCGAGTCAATCAAAAAAAACATAAATTAAATAATTAAATTATACATTTATATATTAATTCTTAGGGATTAGCTTAGTGGGTACAACTTGATGGTTGGAGATGTGCTCCCTCCAAATCTCAAGTTCAACACTTTAGGGATATGCCCGCGGGTTCTGCCAAAGATTTACCCTTGTGTAGGGGGTGCTTTGCTGGGTCCCAAGATTAGTCAATGTATTCGTAAATTGGTCTGAACACTCGATCATAGAAATGCTTCGTTTGGGAAGCCATGGTTTGGACTTTTTTGTCTATTTTAGCCACAAAAAACAAAATAGGCTATTTTAGCCATAACAAACAAAACATCACATCCAACACATAATCATTACATTCTTCTCTCACAAAAAAACTCTAAAAAGCCAAAAAACCCTTCCCCAACCAAACTTTTAAGCCCAGGTTAAAATAGCCAAAAAAATCAAAAAGCCAAAAAGCCAACACACTTCCCAAACGGAGGCAAAATGTATATACGTATATAATTAATTTTAATTTAGAGCTTGTTTTGCATGTTGGATATTATCACACTTTTTTTATTATTTTTTATTTTTATCTTTTTATCTTTTTTTTGGATCATATCGCTTCTTTATTTTTTTACACATCTTTTTATAAAAAATAAAAATATATACTTATTTAGATTATCCAAAATAATTATTTAGGATTCAACCATTAATCTATCCTTTCTTTGCTAAAATAAAATAAAATAAATAAACAAACTGTTATGGATGCTCTGCTCGTCCACATGAACTAATATGATAGATATAACTATACTATAAATTCAGAAAATAATATTGAGAAAAACACATTTATACACCACAATTATTTTGAATATAGTCCATACCTCACTAATTTTAAATATATATCATATAACTCGATTTAGGATAGATTTCAGAATAACTTTTCATTATTCATAGCATTTCTAAACAATAATTACAAAAATATTAGATACACAAAATTATAATACAAAAATTACACTGTGTATAGTTTATATTGGGGATGTTTGGAAAGTTGGGTTGGTGTATTTTTTTTTTTTTGGGCTAAGATAGTTAATAAAAGTAAAATATGTTAAAATAATCAATAAGACAAAGTGGGCGTGTGGGAAGTTGCTATTTTAATAAGTTAATTTTTGGCTATTTTATGAGGTTAAATTTTTTGTGTTTGGGAATATAATTAGATTTTTTTATAGTTGAATGTAATATTTGTGAGAGAAAAAATAAAATGATTATAGGTTTAATGTAACATTTTGTCTTATTGACTATTTTAACATATTTTGTCTTTTAGTGCTATTTTAACCAAAAAAAAAAAACTTTTCCCGAACACCCCAAAAAAATCAAATTCAAACTATAATCATTTAATTTTTTCTCCTACAACTATCAAATCAATTATAAAAAAAAATAAAATAAAATAAAGAAGCCAAACTATGTCATCCCAAACATAATTTTTTTAACCAAATTAAAATAATTAAAAAACCAACTTGAAGTTCTAAAATTAACCTATTTATTCAAATGTGACAAGTGAGGATAAATACTTACTGTGCACCAACTATACCTTGCGGTATCTTTGACAAATAATCTCATCCTCTAGCTTCTCTCTTTTTCTTTCTTTGTTTGAAGTTTGGGCATTCAAAGGGATTGAATCAAAGGCGAAAAGATTTCAGACCAGATCTGAGCCTATCGATTCACTCATGGAAGATTGTTCATCTTCTCAATACCTTAGGTTTGACATCATGCCTGAATCTCCATTCGCTGAGATAAATTTTCGTAAACAAGCTGATGAGAATGTGAAGGAAAAATCTTTGGAAACTGATTCTTGTAAAGTATTTAATGATGACGAAGGGTTTACTTCAAAGGCGAAAAAGGAGGCAGGAAAGGAAAAGAGGTACATAGGGGTAAGGAAGCGGCCATGGGGAAAGTATGCGGCGGAGATACGTGATTCCACGAGGCAAGGAGTGCGTGTATGGCTCGGAACATTTACTACTGCAGAGGAGGCTGCTTTGGCTTATGACCAAGCTGCATTTGTGATGCGAGGCCCATCGGCTCGCCTCACTGCTGACAGAGTCCAGGAATCGCTTCGTGACATGAAGACGATGAAGTCCAGCAGCAGCAGTTGTGAGAATGGTGGGTCCTCCTCCTCCAACTCCCCAGCAGCAGCAACAGCAGCAAATATGTTGGTATTTGAGTTTGAGGACCTAGGAGCTGATCTCTTGGATGAGCTCTTGAGCTCATCTTAAAGACCTACTCATGGAACTTGACTCAATAATACATCACTCCTCTCTACTATGCACTTCCATATCATTCATGCCCCTCATACTTACATATATCTTGCTCATCACCTATTGCAACATTAATATATATATATATATATATTGTATATGCTCATCTCATTTCTAAATCAAATAAAGCAATTCTATTTCTTCTTGTTATTTTTACCCAAAAAACAAAATTGTAGATCTATACCGATTAAATCTAGGGCAATTGCTCAAGTACTCATAGAGAGAGCAATTATGTGAGCGAGATTTCATATTCAAATTTATAGAGAAACATTGACTTGCCTTATGGTCTTGATATGCACATGATTGCACTTGTAAGTATGCCAATATAGTTCGGATGTACTTTTTAAACTATGATCCAATTTTTATCAGACCTTCTCAATTGTTATATTCTTTTAATAAAATTATTCTTTGTTGATTAATAAAAAAAATTTAAAAAAATTACACACTAACTGCTATTTTGTGCAAAATATATATACTGGTTTAGCTACTTAATTAGTATAATTTTTTTTTATAAATTACATTTTTAGTTTTAATGCATTCAATGAGAACATCTTAGTTCTCTCTAATTTCAGAGTCATCATATTCCTCTCCAAACTCTAATTTTATGCCTATTTATCTTAGTTTGGAAGAATAAGATGGCTTTGAAATTTAATACATTCAATGAGAATATCTCATTCCTCTCTAATTTCAATTCTCTCCAAACTCTAATGTCAAAGTCATTCTATTCCTCAACACAGTAAGGGCTATCATGGAAAACCTCAAATTTTATGCCTTCTTTACAACCCAAAATTGGGACATTTAATTGCATAAAAGGAATTTTTCTCAAGAAACAATGCTCTATGAATTTCCATTAAAGAATAGAAGAGAAAGATTGTTTGGTTTAAGAGCCTCTCAAGTGTTTCAGGTGAAGTTGTGTCTGTCAAAAGCAAAATCAAGCTAGATTACTAAAATTTGTAGTTTTTCAATGTTTGATACTGTTCTAGTAAAATCAAAATACCTAATGTAAGTGGAAAATGATTGGTGGCCCTAAAAAATTTGCCCCTAATGCCCTTAATTTCCATTTTTATTTAATTGCATAAAAGGAATTTTTCTCAAGAAACAATGCTCTATGAATTTCCATTAAAGAATAGAAGAGAAAGATTGTTTGGTTTAAGAGCCTCTCAAGTGTTTCAGGTGAAGTTGTGTCTAAAATCAAGCTAGATTACTAAAATTTGTAGTTTTTCAATGTTTGATACTGTTCTAGTAAAATCAAAATACCTAATGTAAGTTGGGAACTTTCTAATAAGATGAAGGAAAATGCCAGTATCTAATCTTTTACTAATTTTTTCAGAAAGTTCCTTCACTCTACTATTCTTCTTCCTTTTTGACAGCTATATTCTTCTCCTTCTTCTGTTGCTTATTATTTCTCTTCCTTATTTATTTATTATTTTTATCACTAAATTTTTTTGTTCTGTGTGTGTGTATGTAGAGTAGTTGTTGACATTTTATAGTCCTATAATTTGACAGCTATATTCTTTGGTGAGGTTTTCACTTCTACCATGTTTGAGGATTTGTTTCACGTCTTATTATTTGGGGACTTTTCCTTTTCTCACCCATAGGAGCTTTTCACTTTTCTACCCATAGATTAGGATAATTATAGACTCCATAATGATTATAAATTTCCTTGGAACTATGAAAGATCTTGACTCATTCACACATTCAAATTCATTTTCCCATCATTTTAGACCCTAAATATTTTGAAAATTTGAAATTGCTTTTCCCAACACCCTAATTAGTAAATTTTAAATATTCATTTTCTAGAGATGTGAAAACTTCTTAATCTCCTTAAAGACACAGTTTAAATGCTTCTTCCTCTTGAACTTGAAATCTTCTGAATTTCCAATACTCTTGAAAGAAACAATCTTTGTGGCAATTTCTATGGATATGCTTGGCTTCAACTTGTTTTCTTGCATATGCTTTTGAATTTCTTTTTCCCACGAGCTTGTGGTGAATCTTCATATTCTTTCATTTCTTTATGCTTGTTGAATTTATCTTTTACTTGATCTTGTGGATCAAAAATTTGCTCAATGCTTACACAACTTGTATCAAACATGAATCTCCTTACCAAAGTAAATATTTGAGATTTTTAGATTTTCATTATTCATGCTATCATACAAATATGGCCACTTAGCCATTTAGTATAGAAATCATTTTCTTCTTCTAACTTTTGTATTTTTTTTTTTTGGGTGGTAGGTGAGTAATCTTTCTTTCTTAGCAACTGCATTATGTTATTGCCAACTTTTATAAGAATTGCATTGCCTTGCTTTTCAAAATTTTCTTCATCTTTGACTTATGCAATTTTTTATTCTTTTCAATCCAACATTTCATTTCCTTATCTTTTTTTTCCTTTTTTTAAACTTCTCTCCATTCTTTTCATTTACTATGCCCTCTTATTTTCCATTTTCACTAACATTTCTACAAAATTTGGACACAATAATCAATTGCTAAAAATATTTTCTCTTAGTTATGAAAAATAAATGAAGTTTTTTTTTATTTAATTTATTTAATTTTTTTCATATCTGATTTGGTGACTTCATAAAGTTTCCAAACTCTTCTTTATGTATTGATTCCTTCAAGTATCTTCGATGCACTTTATTTTTCTCCTCTATTTGTTTAACTTGCAATGGTTTGGGCTTATAATAACATCACATCCTAAATTGCATGCTTAAAAATATATGCAAGTAGCACTCCAAAAGTTATAATTGAAAAAATACAATATTTTCAAAATATGTAATCAATTGAAAATTGATAAGATGGGCTCACCAACTCTAGGGGTGGTGAGGTGTTTGTTTTGTTTATTTGATTGGTTCCTCATCAACTCTGAGGGTGGGAGCAAATGATAGGATGAGTTCTTTGGTGCTAACCTAGTTAGGATGATTTAGGGGTTGTTTGGAATGTCCTAAATAAGTGTATTTTTTGAATTTTTATGAAATATGGGTTGGGTATGGGTTGGGATTGAAGTGATGTGATAGAGAGGTGATGTGACTTAAATAAGATGATGTGACTTAAATAGAATAGTGACTTTTTGAATTTTTTTGAGAATGCCAAACTTGGCCTTAGTCCATCGTAATATTTTTGCACTTACCTCTCTTTATTGGTATATTTTGTTTTGTACCTTATACTCTATTCTTACATCAATAAAGTCCTTTTTTTGCCATTCCACCAAATAAATAAATAAAGAAGAGTGAAAATTGATAAGACTACCTTAGCAGCTACACCAGCAGCTACGGCTCCAACCTATGGCTCACAAGATGCAGCTCAAGTTCAGCTCAACTTAGTTAGCAGTTAGAGTTTGTTAGAATTGGTTTGTTAGCATGTTGTTACATTGATCTGTTTTACTCATCTATATAAATATACACTATATCTGATCATAATTAAATAACAATGAAAGTTTCAATTGTTCATAAAAAATGATCTATTTTTTTCTTTTCTGTTATTGGAATTCGGTAGCTACCAAGACAAACTTGATTCTTCTCTAGTAGTTGCTCCATTTTTCTTTTTAAACCTAGTTTATGGACGCAACGAAAAGTAATACCATGTTCGAGTTTTTGGCAAGCTCTGACACCATTATTTGAAAATTGGGGCTTTTGTTTACTCACTCCTAGAAGCTTTTCACTATTCTGCTCTTTCGCTTATACAACTCAACTCATGACACATTCATTCTTACCTATGAAGCACGGATAAACCTAGTTTATGGACGCAACGAAAAGTAATACCATGTTCGAGTTTTTGGCAAGCTCTGACACCATTATTTGAAAATTGGGGCTTTTGTTTACTCACTCCTAGAAGCTTTTCACTATTCTGCTCTTTCGCTTATACAACTCAATCTATGCTTCCTAGATTCTTACACTAAGATAATTTTATACTCACTTCACAATGGTAGCCAACTTTAGACCTTGACTTATTACCAACACAATATGACATTTTCTGCATCATTCAAAATATTTTGAAATTAAGTTTTCCAACATAATTATTGAAATGTCTAGAGCTTAAATACATATACATTTTGATCTAGTAAACATTCTTTGTGCTATTATTCCTACTACCATTGGCAGTTTTTTCTCACTCTATTATTTTTTTTACTTCCCATTTCTTTGATGTTATTTTGGGGAGTTTGGAATTCTCAAGTACAACTCTTGTTTATATAAGCCTCACTATCTAACTCACTATGTAACTACCTATCTAACAAACTCAAGTAGGATGATGCTGATGCATATGTTGATGCACTTGATCTTCTTTAGCTTTAGCTAGAGCACTCTCTGATGTGATGATATACCTATCAAAAATTAGAACTCGGAAGATAAAATAAAACGAAACACATATTTTAAAAACCATATGAATATTTTCTCTTTAATCTTTTAATTTTTTGTTTTTTATTTTTTATTTTTTGTCATTTTTCTATATTTTTCATTATACTCCTAGTAATGAAATGGACCATTTGGATAATCTAGCAAAATGCATGATATTGAAGTTTCTATCCAATTGAATTGATAAAGAGCCTAGCCATGATAGCTATCAAGCTCCTCCAGCTACACTGCAGCCCAGCTCCAACTCCAGCTCTAGCCATCATGGTTAGTCGATAGCTTCATCAGCACCGGCAACTATATCAGCTAAGCCATTGCATCAGTTAGACAGTTAGGCAGTTACTGAGTAAACTATAGTTTGTTGGTTTGTTATGATTTAGTTAACTTGAACCAGAGTTACTTAGTGTGGTTTATAAATATCTTCATCTCTGTAATTGTAATTCAATTTAACTCAAAAGAAAAGTTTTGATCTCTGCAAAATATCTTTTATGGTATCAGAGCCATAGACTCTTGCTAGCATTGGTTCTTGAAGATTCATCAATGGCGTCCTCAATGCCATTTTTGAATCTATCCTCATCTGCTGTATCATCTACTTCATCTTCCATACCTTCAAATCTTGCACTACTCATTTCAAATTTGAATTCTTTTGTACATGTCAAACTTGATTCCACAAACTTTATTATCTAGAAGAATCAAGTTCAGAATATTCTGAAAGCTACACAACTTCTCAGTTTTGTTGATGGCACACAGGTATGTCCATCATCCACTGTCATCGATGAATACAATCATGAGATTCTGAATCCAGAGTATACACATTGGATGCTGATTGATTCTCATCTTCTCAGTTTCTTGACTGTAACTCTCTCACCATTTATCTTCACTTATGTATTTCATTGTTCCACAAGTCAAGAAACGTGGAGTGTTCTTCTCAAACGTTTTACATCTTTGTCAAGATCACATATTCATCAGTTGAAGAACAAGCTTAATCAAATTGTTAAAAAAGGCCACATAATGGATGCCTATTTGACTCAGATCAAGTCAATTGTTGATCAATTGGCTTTAGCTGCATCACCCGTTGATGATGAGGATCTGGTTTTACTAATCCTTAATGGTTTGCCTGATGAATATAATGTATTCAAAATAGCAATTAGAACTAGAGTTGAAACCATTTCCGTTGGAGAGTTATGTTCTCTATTAAACTCTGAATCAATTCATGTTGAATCCTCATCTCAGCAAGCTCATGCTTCAGAACTTCCTTTTGGTTATCATGTTTCAAGCACTTCTCATAGAGGTGGTTATAGAGGTGGTTCTTACAAAGGTCGAGAAGGAAGAACTGGTAGCAGGTTCTTTAAAGGAAATTCTAGCAATTCTAATTTTCGAGACAGAGGTAGATCTTCTAATTTAGGCCAAGGTCACACAGGATATCAATCATATCAATCAAGTTCTGCTACTCACTCTTATGCATCTAATTCTAATTCTTCTCAAGTGATTTGCCAGATCTATGGGAAACCAAATCACTCAGCATTAAAGTGTTGGTAAAAATTGGACACCTCTCTTCAATCTCCAAGGCCTCAAGCTCATCAAGCCTATATTACAAATACTAATCAGTCTGCTACTGGTTCTCATGGTGACAATTCTCCCAACAATACCAATTGGTTTTTAGATTCTGCAGCTACTAGTCATATCACTAATGATTTGAACAATCTCCCTTCTTATCAATCATATCATGGACATGATCAGGTCACTATTGGTGATGGAACTACCTTACCTATTCATCACACTGGTCAAGGTATTCTCCCTACTCCATTCTTTCCTTTTTATCTCTCAAACATGCTCCATGTACCTTCCATTTCTTCTAACTTAATTTCTATCTATCAGCTTATTTCTGATAATCATTGAACTATTACTTTTGATAAAGATATGTTCATCATATAGAACAAGATATGTTCATCATACTAAAGATATGCTCTATCATACTAAAGATAGAACAATCTCTCTTCTTATAAAGATATGTTCATCATACTAAAGATATGTTCTATCCATCAGCTTATGTCCATCAGCTTATTTCTGCATCTGCAGCTTCATCTTCTTCACTAGCTTGTTTTCAGTCCACTGTTAATTCTTCTCATTGGCATTTTAGATTAGGCCATCCTTCTTCAAGGAAACTTTAGCACATTGTTACACATCATTTGTTACCTTCTTCATCTGTAAATGTTTAATCTGTTATTAATAATAAAATGTGCTCACATTGTTGTGTTTCCAAAAGTCATAGACTTTCTTTTAGCTTGTCTAATTCTACAGTTAATAAGCCCTTGGCCCTTATTCACTCTAATGTATGGAGGCCATTCATTTCATCTGTTTCTTCATACATATATTATGTGTTGTTCATTGATAACTATAGCAAGTTTACATGGTTGTTTCCTCTTCATTATAAAAGTGAATTTTTTCCTAATTTTTTGGAATTTAATGTGTTTGTTGAAACTCAATTTTCTACTCAATTACAAGTGTTAAGAAGTGACAATGGTGGTGAATATCTTAGCACCAAGTTTCATGATTTCTAAAAGAGTCATGGCATACAACATCAGTTGAGTTGTCCTCACACACCTGCTCAAAATGGAGTAGCAGAGAAGAAACATAGACATCTCATAGAGACCGTCATTACTCTTATGCACCACTCTTCAGTGCCTCTTGCTTATTGGTTTGATGCCCTTGCCTCATCTGTTTTTCTCATTAATAGACTTCTTACTGCTAAGATTAATTTTTTTACTCCTTTTGAAATGTTGTACCGCCTTGCTCCTGATTATACATTGCTCAGAACCTTTGGTTACAGGTGTTATCCGTGGCTTAAACCTTATGTTACTCATAAACTCCAACCTAGGTCTGTGCCTTGTGTGTTTCTTGGTTATATTCTATCTACTAAAGGCTATAGGTGTCTTGATCCTGCTACTGGTCAAATTCATGTTTCCAGACATGCTGTTTTTTATGAAGATGTCTTTCCTTTTGCTTATTCTCCACCAGTTAAGCCTGCACCTCCTTATTTGTCCTAATTGAGCTCATTTTTCTGCTCTAATCAGTCTTCTTCCCATGGCTCCTTTGTGCCTTCCACTGCTGCTCTTCCTGCTACAGCTCAGTCACCATAGTCGGCAATTTCAATTGTTTTTGGTCAATTTGATTCTCTGCAGTCTTTTTCTAGGCCTACTTCACAGTCTGGTCATCAGTCCTTTGTTCCATAGGTTGTCCATTAGTCTGCCCCTCCTGCAAATTTTTTTGTCCCAGAATCTGCTGCTCCTCTTGGCAGTCTGTCTTTTGTTTCAGCTCAGCCTGCTGCTGATTTGTCTCTATCTGCTAGTTTGCTTTCTCCTACTTTTATCTCCAAGTCTACTTCTCAACCTCAAATTCCCATTTCTTCTTTGTCTGTTCTTTTACCTTCTCTTCCTTCCACTCATTCTACTCACTCCATTTCTCCTCCTAATATTCATCCCATGATCACTAGGTCTAAATCTCAGCATCATTGTCTTATCACTTCTTTTGATCATACTGAGCCTCAATCCTATCAAGAGGCTTCTCAATCCAGTGCTTTGATTGCGACCATGAAGTATGAATACACTGCCTTGCTCAGACAAGGCACTTGGACTTTGGTCAATCTTCCACCAACAAAAAAGGCTATTGGTTGCAAATGGGTGTTTCGTCTTAAGAAAAATTCTGATGGGACTATTGCTAGGCATAAAGCCAGATTGGCTACAAAAGGGTTTCTCCAAACTGAAGGCATTGATTACTTTGAAACATTTAGTCCAGTAGCAAACAACCCACTATTAAACTTCTTCTATGTTTCGTTCTTCATTTTCAGTGGTCTATCAAACAGCTGGACATTTCTAATGCTTTGCTTCATGGTATTCTAGAGGAGGAGATCTACATGTATCAACCTATTGGTTTTGTTGATCAAACTAATCCTTCTTTAGTCTGCAAACTGAATAAAGCTTTGTATGGGCTCAAACGAACGCCTAGGGCCTGGTTCTCTACCTTTTCCTCTTTTCTTCTTACTCATGGTTTTAAGGCCAGTCATTGTGATTCATTTTTGTTTGTTAAAAAGACTCCCCACTCCATCACTATCGTTTTAATCTATGTTGGTGACGTTTTACTTACAGGAAGTGATTCTTTCTATATTTCTACTCCCATTACTCAAATGCATTCTGCCTTCTCTATGAAGGAATTAGGGCTTCTCAACTATTTCTTGGGTATCTCTGTTACTTCTTTTCCTTCAAGATATTTCTTATCCCAAAAGAAGTATGCTATTGAAATTTTGGTAAAAGCTGGTATGACAAATTGCAAGTCTTCTCCTTCTTCTATGACTCTCAAATCTTCTACTGATCAAGTAGATTTACCTTTCTCTCAGCCTTCTCTCTATCGTAGTCTTGTTGGTGCCTTACAATACCTTACTATCACTAGTCCTGGCTTAGCTTTTGCTGTTAACCATGCATGCCAATTTATTCAGACTCCTCTTACCAACCATTTTGCTTTGGTTAAAAGAATTCTCAGATATTTGAAAGGCATTCTTCATCAAGGTCTACAGTTTACTCCTGGCCCTCTTACCTTGCATGCCTTTTCTGACTCAGATTGGGCAGGCTGTTCATTTGATTGAAGATCAACCACTGGTTATTGTGTGTTTTTGGGTCCTAATTTGATTTCTTGGTCAGCAAAGAAGCAACCCACTGTGTCTAGATCTTCCATTGAAGCTGAATATAGAGCTCTTGCTCAAACTGCTGCAGAACTAAGTTGGCTTGGAATGTTGCTATCTGATCTTCATATTGCAGTTCCAGCTCCCACCCTCTGGTGTGATAATCTGTCTGCAATTTCCTTATCTAGTAATCCTGTGTTTCATGCCAGATCTAAACATATCGAAGTCAATTATCATTATGTTCGAGAAAGAGTTGCAGCCAAGAAACTTCTTATTCATCATGTTTCTTCTATGGACCAACTTGCTAATTTATTCACCAAGCCTATCTCCTCTCCTCGATTTTTGTATCTTCAGAACAAGCTTCTGGGATATTCCATCCCTCTCAGCTTGAGGGGACATGATAAAGAACCTAGCCATGATAGCTGTCAAGCTTCTCCAGCTACACTGCAATCCAGCTCCAGCTCCAGCTCCAGCTCCAGCCATCATGGTCAATCGACAGCTTCATCGGCACCTGCAACTGTATTAGCTAAGCCATTGCATCAGTTAGACAATTAAGCAGTTACAGAGTAAACTAGAGTTAGTTGGTTTGTTATGATTTAGTTAACTTGAACCAAAGTCACTTAGTGTGGTTTATAAATATCTTCATCTCTGTAATTGTAATTCAATTTGACTCAATAGAAAAGTTTTGATCTCTGCAAAATATCTTTTATGAATATCAACTGGTGACTTTTTTTTATCTCTTTTAAGATTCTTCTTATATTTTGATATATTTTTATGAGACTACTTATTATCTAATGTATAATGTACTAATTTTTGTACTTTCTCATAAAATAAAATTAATATATATATACATATATATATCAGCTTGTTTTAATGTTGGTTGAAATCTTAATCAAGAAATTTCACATGGACCTTGTTTTTTTCACTTAGTTGACTTTGGTACCTGCAGGTGACCCTAGGCTATATATGTGTTGAATTAGAGTAGATGGTAGGCTTGTGGATGTTCCCATCCTAATGCATTATGATGTCACTCACATAATACATGATTTGCCTGGAGGAAATAATAATATATCTACAATATGAAAATAATAATATAAATAATAGATATAAGTGTATATACAGGGATATAGAACCTCTTTTGCAACTCAGTAGAGATAGTGATATGTCTTACTAATGGTATCATTTATTTGTGGACAAATTATATGCTATTCCATGTATTTATTTATTTACTTTGGTGTCAATTTGTTTCATATAGTTTCAATTTATTTACTTTGACTTTAAATTTTAAATTTTGTACCAATTCAGTCCAATCAATAATACCTGTTATGACAACACGTGACCATTTTCCAAAGATAAAATGTGTATTGTAGACAACACGTGACCATTCTCCTGTCGAATACCTTTCCTCTTTCAACCTTCTTGTCGTCTTCAATGCATTTGATTTTAGTTTGTAGATAATTACACCTCAATTCGCATGAATAATAAAAACTAGATGCCATCAACAATTAATACGGATCATGTTTAAGGTCTATTTTCATATTTATATGTTCTTATATTGTATCTAGCTAGATTAGAGTCATTAGACTGGTGTCCAATCTTAAATCTTTTTTATTTTTTATTTTTTGTAGTAGGAGATATTTATAATATAAAAAATATTCCATACAAACAATTATAGTCTAACAATTAAAGAAGCCCAACAATCAAGAAAGATCGCCATAATTACAAAAAAAAAATAACATAACATAACAAAAAGCAGAGAAAAATTATAAAATTTTGCTTTTGGTGCAATGATTGACCTCAGATCTCTAGATAGAACTTCACATAGATGACCAATTGAACTAACCCAACTAATTAAAAAAAATTAAACAAAAAAAAGTCTCCTACTCACCATACATTTTCCTCTCATTTCTTATTAGGGCATATTTTTATTGGATTTCCATTTTCTTTTTTGAAAAAAAAAAAAAAAAAAAAAAATGTTTTTTAGTTTTCAAAAAAAAAAAAAAAAACAAAAAACAAAAAAAAAAAACAAAAAACAGTGTGTTTGAATACCTTTGGCGAACTAGTTTGGAAAGAATCATATTCAATTGGGAAGAAGTTTGGAAAGACTCAGATTCAATTGGGAAGAACCCACATTCAAGGCAAATTATCTTCACACGTTAGGTGCTTTTCCGGAAAAAATCTTAATATTTGAATTTCAATTTGTTTGGGCATTTAAGTTTCTAAAATTTGCGCTGAAATTAATTTTACTAATTTTCAAACATTTAAGCGTTTGGTAATGTTTATGTTTTTTATTTATGTTTACAAAAATTTTATAAATTGATTTTTATTTATTTTTAGAAAAATATAAATTACAAACGCGTTTGGTTTGAACAAAATGTTTAAAAAAATTTAAAAACATAAACTA
>NW_021025425.1:2083041-2125565 GCF_004153795.1 Camellia sinensis
CCCCCCCCCCAACCAAAAAAAAATCCCCCCGAAAAAAAAAAGACTTTTTACAACTATTGTCAATCAATTGTCATATAATTACTATCTTTTGTAAATCAACATAAATAATATAATAAGGTAATCAAAGACCAACCCCTTAAGAACGATTTGAAAAATAAGTCTGACGTTAAAAGTTTTCATCATGAGTGAGAGAGATGGAGATTTGCGACCACCCAAAGGCAATGGAGGTTGGATCCCGATCATGAAGTAGTGGAGAGGAGGTAGAGCTCGAGGTAAAGAAGTACAGCAGGGCTTTTACAGTGTATTTGTGGACAATCTTCCAAGTTCAATGGATGCTAAATCCTTGCTCAAGCTCTTCACAAAGTTTGACATAGTGAAAGATGTCTTTATCCCCTTCAAAAGACGGAGAGTGTCAAACTCAAGATTTAGTTTTTGAGATTTGACTGTCCTGTAGCATCAGATATCACTATTCAGAAAACAAATGGTCTTTTGGTGGATGACAAGGTTCTCGAAGTCAAAATTGCTTCTTATGACAAAAGCAACAGGGATGTGCACAGCAGGAGACAGGCCTAGAACATTAGAAAAGCATTCAAACCAACCAAAAATAGGGGTCAAGTACTATATGTTGGTCACAGATCGTTCGCAAAGGTACTAAAAGAGGGCACAATCATTGAAGTTGGGAAAGCAAGCACAACTATCAAAGTCAATGAAGATGGTCATGGCTGGCTCTATGAAAGTGTCATAATTAGACTCAATACGGATTACTCCACTAATAGCATCAAAGAGGCCTTGAAGGAAAATGAGATAGTGCAAGCTGTGGTCAGAAGGGAGGAGGTTGTGATGTAGTATTGACTTTTAAATCCCAAGAGAAGTTGCAATCAAACATCCACAATATTAAGGAATGATTTAAAGATTGGAGCCAGTTTGTGTTGGAATAGAAGCTAGGAGTCCAAATTCAGTAGGAGAGATGTGTATGGTTAAGGTGTTATGGCATACCCTTAAACCTCTGGGATAGGAACACACTTAACAACATTGGAAGCTTGTGTGGGTCAATTCTTCACTTGGAGGGTCATATTAGTCAACCTAAGAGCATCTCCAATGGTTATTGCTATATTAGGGTTGCTATTGCTATAATTTGACAATGAATAATATTATTTTGTCAAATTATAGCAATGGTGCTCCAATGGTCATTTGCTATTTTTGGCAAATCTCAACCAACTTTCCCTCCAAATTTGTAGGTGTTGTTTGTATATAAGTTTTTTGTGATTTTATTTTTATTTGTTTTTTGTCTTTTGTGACATTTTTTTACCTGTTTGTTAAAAAAATTATATATTTATATTATTCTCATCTAGACAAATATTGAGGCATCACTATTTTTTGTATTTATATTTATATTTATATATTTATATTTATATTATATAATTTATATAAATATATATAATTTTTATATATTTATATATTTATATTTATATTTATATTCATATAAACCATTCCCAAACAACCCAAAATTATATATTTATATTTATATTATCTAATTTTTTGTTGAACAAACCAAACAGAGCCAAACGGCTCTTTATTTACACTGAGGCATCACTACTTTGCCATACATCTATCTACAATTTCTCACTCTCCTCACTCTCATCTCCTCCACGGCTTATTCTCACTCTTTCTCCTCCTCCATGGCCGAAATCAAACAGAGCACAAACCAAATAGAGCACAAGATCGGAACACGATCTCCCCTTCTCCTCCAAGATCGGAACCCCCTCCTCCAAGATCGGAGCCCCCTCCAAGATCGGAGCCCCCTCCTCCATAATGTCCTCCGAGATCGGAACCCTTCTCCTCCATGATCTCCTCCATGATCGGACCCGATCTCCCCCTTCTCCTCCAAGATCGGAACCCTCTCTCTCTGGTTTGACTCTGTCTCCCTCCGATCTGTGTACTCTCCGTCTCTGGTACAATCTTCATCTATATACATATATGTTTTGATCTGTGTTGATCTCCATCAAAAAAATCTGTGTTCATGTGTTTTGATCTCCATCCAAAATCTGTGCATGTGTTTTAGGTTTGATTTTGATCATATATATATATATATATATACGGTCTGCTAATACGGTCTGCTATGGCTTCATGGGTTTGATCATATATATATATATATATATGTTTTGGGTTTGATTTTGATCTTGATCATATATATATGTATATATGCGATCAGCAGAGGTTCATGGGTTTGATCATATATATATATATTTTGGGTTTGATTTTGATCATATATATATACAAGCTGTCTTCATGGGTTTGATCGTATATATATATATATATATACACAATCTGTCTTCATGTGAAATTTGCTTGATTGTAAAAATTGGGTTTGATTTTGGAAAATAGCTTCCCTACTGGATTAATTCTGTTGTTTTCTCAACTGAATTTGATGCCAATTTCTGTTGATTTTTCCTGATCTGGCAAGGTTGGCATCTGCTATTTCACTTGCCATATTTGAGAACACATATGGCATCTGCCACCACCACCCACCGCTACCACCCGTCACCGTCACCCACCTACCCGCCACCACCCACCACCACCACCAGCTACCCACCATCCATCGTCTTTCGCCGCCACTTGCCATTTTTCACTCTTTTTTATATTTTTTAAATTTTGTAAACATTTTGTCAATTACCAAATGCGTTTGTAGTTTATGTTTTTCTAAAAATAAACAAAAACCAATTTATAAAATTTTGTAAATATAAACTGAAAACATAAACGTTACCAAACACTTACTAAAGGTTTTACTATCTTTTACTTTTGTTTTCATTAATTAATTCATAGATAAATTAAAAGTTGATTTTTTTTTTCTACTATGACATTTTTCAATTGTGTGTTTTATATTTTTATTTTGTGTTAATATTGAATCATTTTTTAAAAATCATTCAATCATTTCTCCATTTTCATACTGTTTTTTTTTTTCTCAAAGATTTCGAATAAAAAGAAGAGCAATAATAGTGTAATAGTTATCATCACATGAAGTAGAAGTCGAGGATGGGGGAAATAGAAAGTATTAATCTCTATTTTCGAACAAAAATAGTTGAATCAGTGTGTTTGGTTTGAGTTTTTTGGATTAAGTTTTTTAAAAATTGAGTTATTTTATTTTCGTATTTTTTTGTTTTTAGTGAATATTTTTAAAATTTTAAACATTTTTTTTACTTTTTTATATACACCTTACTTAAATGTATCTCAAAAGTAAAAAATTTGTGAAAAAATATTTTAAAAAATTAATAAATACATAAAAATATAAAAAAAAAATGTACTGAATTCTTATTTTATTTTATTTTTTTGTATTTTTGGTATTTAGTGAATTTTTAAAAGATTTTTTTTACAATTTTTTTACTTTTTTTATGTTAGGTGTGTCTAAAAAGTAAAAAAATTGCTTAAAATATTAAAAAAAAATTAGTAAAAACAAAAAAATATGAAAAATAAGAAAGTAGAATTTTCTGAAAAGTATTTTTAGAAAAATGAAACCAAGCAAGCTCTCACTAAAATGAAACTAAAAAGGATGGGGAAAAAAAATCACAACCCTTGTGCATGCCCTCTTTGACAACAACGTGAATATTTCTTTATATCTTTCTAAACAAACCCAAGTTTAATACTTATTCATATTCAATTTACTTATAGAGACGTGATATGTCCCTAAAATTCTAAAGGTTTTATTGTCTTTTACTTTTGTTTTCATTAATTAATTCATAGATAAATTAAAAATTAATTTTTTTTTTCCTTCTTTGACTTTTTTCAATTGTGTGTTTTATATTTTTATTTTGTGTTAAATATTGAATCATTTTTTAAAGATCATTCAATCATTTCTCTATTTTCATAGTATTTTCTTTTTCAAAGATTTTGAACAAAAAGAAGAGCAATGGCAGTGTTGTATTAACATCACAAGAAGTTGACGTCGAGGGTTATGTTAAAAGTAAAAAAAAAGAAAGAAGAAGAAGATGAAGGACTAGATGGAAAAAGTAGAGAAAACTACGAGAATTCGAATTAATGTGCAAAATTGATTCTTTATGTGTACGAACTTGATATTTTTTTTAATCTTTTATATGTATCTATCTTTAAATTTAAACATTTATTTGGTTATTGCTAAATTAGTTTTGAATTTTGTTCAATATGATTGTTTGTGTACATTCTTTAATAAAATAAAAACCAAAATAATAAGGTATGCACGTGAATCTCTTAGAAGAAGAGTTTTAAGAGCTCCAAACTTCAAAGTAAAATTTGTTGATTTTTTAAAAAAATTTAATCAATAAGTTTTGAGAACATCAAAATTTCAAATTAAAGTTTTCAATTTTTAATTACTTAAAAAATCTAGAATTAATTACTTAAAAGTCTTATTTATAAATATTATGGTAGCGTAGATCCTATCTAAGTTTTTTTGAACCAATAAGTCATATTTAGTAAAATTAAGAATATTATCAATTTTTTTTAATTTTTAAAACTAAGAATATTATCAATTTTGTATAGTAATGTTCCAAATAATTGTTTCACTAACTAATGAAAAAAAAACAAAACATGAGAGTAAGCATTTTTGTTCTTATACTTATTGGTTTAATTCAACTATCTAATAAAATCGAGAAAATTATCAATTTTTTCATTTAAATTTTTTTAAAATTTTTTTGCATATCAATGTTCTATCATCGTGTTCTTTTATAGACACAAAATTTTCAGTTTTACACAAAAAAATAATTTAATTTTTTTAAAAAAAACTTGTGTTCTTTTTTTTTTTTTGCACATAATTTTTTTTAATTTTTTCAATTTGAAAGTTGATATTTTAACGTTTTAAAAATCAAAATAAATGTCAAATCATCATATTCTTTTATATATATAATCATAAATGATGAACAATCATTGTTTGAAGGACAATTTCGACTATTAAAAATTTAACGAGACTTGAAGGTTTAAAAAATCTTAGTTAGAATTTAATGAAATATAAGTTCATAAATTAAAACTTATGTGTAAATGCCCAAAAATCTATTGTTTAGTTCCCGTTGTTCCTTTATCAATATGCCACAAATAATTAAATATATATATTGGTTTGAAATCAGATTACACATTGAAAGTTGATATGATACCATGATTTATACTATTAATAGAAATAAGCTCTTTTAAGCAATTAAACTATCTAATTGAATTATTTGTTACAATTTGAACATATCTTTTGGCCAAAATTTAAAATAATTTTAAAACTATTGGCTTAAAAACACCTATTATTAGAAATAGGTTCCGTTTGTTTAGAAAGAAATGGATTGATGATACAGTTCGTGATGAGAGGACGGGTCGGACTGATCCACGCTCCTGAAGCCTACGTCCGAATGACCAAGCCCACGGAGGAACCTGCACAAAAGTCCAACGGGAAACGGGGAGTCTCCCAGGGAACCCTCCGACGAGCAAGTTAGGAAGAGAAGTGGATTATAGAGATAGACTAGAGATAGAAAAGCTTAACCTTCTACATGTCTTCGACGTCTGCTTATATCCTTTGGTAATCATTACATTGTCTCTTCCGACCTATCACCTTGGCCGAAAGTCTATGCTATAACTTACCTTGTTCAAGGTGAGGGCGTGTTGTCCCGACGGAGAGGGATTATCGCAATAAATGTTGTAAGGGGGCCTCATTAATGACGATGTGCAGTGGCAATAACTTTGCAGATCTTTATCTGCTGATGTGGCTTGCCTTTTTCTTGTCATGTGTCTTGATGTCATTGGTTCTAATTGCTACATGGGGCTTCGGCAGTGCTGGGCTTTAGCATGTGAGATATGTGTTGGGCCCTAAATGGTGGGCTCTAATATTTATGGACTTACCCATGTCAGTAGGTCCCCATTCCCGAGTGCAACTTTAGTCCAACGAAGGGAATATTGAAGAGAATAAGGGCTGTGAAAGACCGGCAGGGTGAAGGCCGACCGAGCGGGGTGACCGATCGTGAGAAGGACCGACCGCGAAGGGTGGCCGAGTGGAGGGACCGACCGTGCCGAAGGCCGACCACGAAGGGTGGCCGAGTGGAGGGACAGACCATGCGGAAGGCTAACCGCGAAGGGTGGCGGGGCCGACCATGTAGAATGCCTACCATGAAGGGTGGCGGGGCCGAGCATTGGGAAGGCCGACCGCGAAGGGTGTCCGAGTGAAGGGACAGGCCATGCGGAAGGCCGACCGCAAAGGGTGGCCGAGTGGTGTGGCGCGGAGCTCGAGAGGCGGTGGGGCATGTGCTGAAGTGAAGTGGAATAGACAGGGAAGTGGGAAGGGGTAGTGGATCGTGACTATCTACGTGGCAGAATCTTGTAGTGAGGGAAGTTAGGCGTTGGGCGATAGGCGAAACGATAGGTCATTATAGGGTGTTGAAAAGATTGTTGTGGCGGAATTTTGAAAATTTTCAAACTGGCGAGAATTAATTGTGACCCTTGGAATACAGGCAAGCCGTGGGCCTTTGGTATTATCCTCTTTACCTATCTTTTTGTAAAAAATCAAAACATTTCAAGTGTAAACTCCTTGGATGCTAGCGATACACCCCTGCAACACTTTTTGAATTTTCTTTTGTCCGCATCCGAAGCCATTCACAGACACATGACAAAAATGGCTCAGGACGACGCTAAAACTGCCAAGGTTGATCCACTAGGGGACGACGATGCGGTGGAGTTGGCGGAGCAGTACAGGACAGAGAGGCAAGTGGAGAGAGTAGGGGAGCCAACGGGACCACCGCGTTCGTTAATAATGATAGCGGCTCTGAAGCCAATCAACCAGGCTGAGCCAGATCACTGGCATACGAAGGTTGACAAGTCGATCGTTACTGCGGGGGAGCTGTAGGGTATGTGCAAAAAATGCCAGGTTCCCGCAGAAATAGAATTGATGCTACCAACACCAACGGAAAGGCCGTTCGACGCCCTGCCGGGGGAGTTTGCCCTCTACGAGGAGGCGTTGAAAGGTGGGTTGAGGTTACCGCTTCCGCAGGTAGTAGTGGATGTCTTAAACCGACTAGAAGTGGGGCCAGGCCAACTAATGCCCAACGCGTGGAAGATTGTACTGGCCTGTGCAAATGCCTGGCCGAGGGCGAACGAAGGGGCGGCTATGACGGCGGACAAGTTTTTTGCCTGCTACAAGGCCTCAGGCCAGCAAGAAACTTGGGTCACTTTGCAAGCGGTGGCAGGAAAGGTTCTGGTGGCGGGGTTGCCGTCATCAATTAAGGGATGGAGGCAGCGGTGGTTCTACGTGTCTGCGAACGGGAGAGTGGGAGTGCGCACGGTGTGGAGAGTGCCCACCAAGTCTGTGGAGCCAAAGCTGGGGGCCACAGCGGAGGAGAGGGTGAAAAAAGTGAAGGCATGGAGGGAGAAGGAGGGTGTCAAATGGGAGAATCTCGTCCAGCCGTCCACTTTGTTCATCGCAGGACTGGGCCCTCAGCCGACTGGTGGAGATCTGGCACCGGCAGAACTAAAGGCGAGAAGGAAGGCGCAAGAGGCGGAGGGTCGGACCATTTTTGCCAAAGCCCAAAAGTTCAAAGAAATGCAGTTAGGCCCGCGACCAAAATCGGTCGCGAGGGAAAGAATCTGACAGCGCCCCAAGCCACTGAGGGAAAAAGACTTGGGCAGTTTTGAGCCGCGACCGCCCCCAGTTGATCCGGTGAAGGAGAGGGCAAACAAAGAGGGGGAGGCTCTATTGAAGAAGAAGAAGAGGAGGAGGGTTGCCCCTAAGGGGGCTTCAGATGCGCCTGGGTCGAAGAGGGTGAGGGTTGGCGGGGAGGTTACCCCCATGGCGGAGGAGGTAGGGGAGAAGGGAGTGGGGGCAACCCCAGAAAGGGTGGTTTCCCCAGAAGTGCAAGGGGACAAAGGTCAGGGGGCCAGAAGGAAGAAGAGCACCTGAGTGCCAGGCCCAAGGTGCCAGTGGAGAGTGGGTCAGTTGACCCTAAGGAAGTGATGGAGCAGCAGTCCAAGGGGGGCCTTGCGCCCCAAGAAAGGGGGGTCAAGGTGAAGTATGTGATCTACCATGCTCCTGCAATGTCTGGGCGACTGGAGAGAGAAGAAGGCCCAGCCAGGACAGCTGCAGATCTTCTTTTGGGGGTAGTGGACGAGGCAGCCATGCACTCTGTAACCAAGTTCAATGAGGCCAAGCTGCTAAGGAGGCTGTGCTCTGTCCAAATGGAGGCAACCACCTTAGCAGGGGCTCTGCTGAGGAAGGTGGCGGCGGCAAAGGGTGAAGTGAAATCGCTGAAGGCGAAGTTGGAGGAGGCGAAGGCCCAACTTGAAAATTTCAAGAAGGAAAGCGCAGGCTGGAGGAAAGCTGCGCGAAGTGCGTGTGCTAGGGGGTTGGAAGAGTCTGAGAAGGCGAAGAAGATGGAGGTGTTGGCGATCGTGCAGCGCAATGTTGCTGCTCGAGCCCATGCTGAGCTGCTCGTGGTCAAGTTGGAGTTGGAGGACAAACGCTGCAAGGTAGTGTCGCTCAAGTTCCAGTTGGCTGGCGAGCAGAAGAAGCTGAGGGATGCTCAAAATGCCTGCACGGTCGTCACCGAGCGGTTTAAAGAGGCGATGACCAGCAATGAAAAACTGTGTGCCCAGCAGATCAAAGAAAAAGATAAAGCAGACCTGAAGATTGCTGGGCTACAGAAGGAGCTGGAAAATGAGCGTGCTAGGGCGATTGAGGAGAGGGCGAGGTTGGAGAAGGAGTTGGGGGAAGAGAAAACAAAGGCAGCCTCTGAAAGGGCAGCATACCCCGATCTGTGCGTGGTAGCAGTAGAGTAATTTAAGGCGTCTGTTGACTTTCAGATGGCCATCGATGCTGTTGTTGCCAGCAACTTGGCGAGAGAAGGGGCTGGGGAGGCTGGTTCGTCGGGGATGACCGCTGGGAGTAGGAGCGAAGACGAAATGATCCAGAGCTTCCAGCGGTCGGACTTCTATAAACACGAAATGGCTGAATTCTGGGACAGTGGCGGGAAGATGTTCAAGCGTAAAGCAGAAGAGTTATTCCCAGACATAGACTTCAGTAGTGTTAGAATTGACGAAGACGACGTGGCCCAGACCCTCCTAGATGAGGGCATTGAAGAGGAAGATCTCGCCTCAAGTGAAGAAGATGAGTGAATGGAGTGGAGAAAACATGTACTTAGAGTTTTGGTTGTTTTTTGTTGTTGTTGTTGTTGTTTTTTTCTTTTTTTTGAATGACTGTATTAAACTTATGTACAAGTTTGTAAATAAATAAAATTTTGCATCTTGTTTTCATGATATTGCTTTTGTTTGAGCACCTGAAATGAATGAGAATGGTGACTTGTATAATGCTTGTGTATAAATCATTGTAAAGTGCAAAATTTAAGGAAAAACTTAATGTAAAGTGAAGTTTAAAACGTAAGGCAACCGCAATGCAGAGTGATTGTAAGGAAAACTCAATGTAAAGTGAAGTTTAACTTATAAGAAAAATTCAATGCGGAGTGAATGTGAGGAAAACTCAATGCAGAGTGAAGTTTAACTTGCAAGAGTGTTAAAGAACCAGTCTGATTTGGAAAACGTTAGACTGGAATTTGACTAAGTATGGCCACTATGCTTACGATCATGAAGTTGCAATGGTGGCTCAGTCTGGCTTAGGCTTAAAGTAACTTGGTTTGAAAGTGCTTTACATGTTTAGTTTGGTTGGGGCTTTAAGTGGCTCGGCCTGGCCGGGCTCTTCATGCTCAGTCTGGCTGAGGCTCTTTGTGCTCAGTCTGGCTGAGGCTTTTAGCGACTCGGTCTAGCCGAGCTCTTCATGCTCAGTTTGGCTGAGGCTCTTTGTGTTCAGTCTGGCTGAGGCTTTTAGCGAATCGGTCTGGCCGAGCTCTTCATACTCAGTCTGGCTGAGGCTCTTTGTGCTTAGTCTGGCTGAGGCTTTTAGCGACTCAGTTTGGCCGAGCTCTTCATGCTCAGTCCGGCTGAGGCTTTTTGTTCTCAGTCTAACTGAGGCTTTTAGCGACTCAGTCTAGCCGAGCTCTTCATGCTCAGTCTAGCTGAGGCTCTTTGTGCTCAGTCTGGCTGAGACTTTTAGCGACTCGGTCTGGCTGAGCTCTTCATGCTCAGTCTGGCTGAGGCTTTTTGTGCTCAGTCTGGCTGAGGCTGCAATCAAAGCGTTATTGGAATACCACAGATAACTGAGATACAAGCTTGCTGTCATACGAAGTGTAGCCCATTGGATCATAAATTTACACCATATGAGGAGAAAATGAGAACATTCAAGTGTGCAGATTGTCAAAAAGAGCATACAGCAATTGGACAATACAAAAGTACAACTTTTATTGAAAATAGCGCTTCAAATGCTCAGCGTTCCAAGGATGAGGGAGGTCTCGACCTTCCATGTCCTGGAGTCGGTAAGTGCCCGGATGTGGTTTGGCTTTCACAACGTGAGGTCCCTCCCACTTGGCTGCCAGTTTGCCCTCAGTCGGATTTTTGGTGGCAAGAGTTACTTCTCGCAAAACAAGGTCCCCCACGGCGAATTCCCTCGGTCTGAGTTTGCGGTTGTAGTATGCTCTCATTTTTCTGTTGGTATAAGGCCCGTCTGACAGCAGTGGTTTCTCGGAGTTCTTCGATCAGATCTAGGTCTGCTCGACGCAGCTCTTCAGTTAGTTCTAGATTCGGGTGTAAAACCCTTGGGGTTGGGCAGACCGACTTCCACTAGGATGACCGCCTCAACGCCGTATGTTAGGCGAAAGGAGGTCTCCCCAGTGGGAGTCCGAGCGGTGGTACGGTAAGCCCAGAGTACATTAGGTAATTCTTCAGCCCAAAGTCCCTTAGCAGCTTCCAGTTTGGTTTTGATGATCTTCAGGAGAGAACGGTTGGTGACCTCAACTTGGCCATTGGCTTGGGGATGACCTGGGGAAGAGAAACATGGCTGGATTTGGAGTTCTGCACAGAATTTCCTGAACTTGGCGTTATCGAATTGTTTGCCGTTGTCGGAGACGATGGCTTGAGGAATTCTGAACCTGCATACGATTGACTTCCAAATGAATCGGGTTGTGTTCCGCTCAGTAATGGTGGCAAGGGGTTCTGCTTCCACCCATTTAGTGAAGTAGTCGATGGCGACAATTGCGAATTTGGTTTGGCCTCGGCCAGTGGACAATGGGCCAACCAGGTCAATCCCCCATTTGGCGAATATGTAGGGGCTACAGAGCGTGATCAATTCTATAGGAGGAGCATGAGAGATGTTGGCAAAATGCTGGCACTTATCACATTTGAGCACGAAGTCTGTCGCATCCTGATTAAGAGTGGGCCAGAAATAACCGATGCGGAGTATTTTGTGGGCTAGAGACCGGGCGCCCGAATAATTACCACAAATACCCTCATGGATTTCCCTCATTACGTAGGTTGCTTGAGCAGGGTTGAGGCATCTGAGGTATGGGCGTGAAAAATCACGTTTGTATAAGAGGTCGTCGAGAAGAATGTAGTTGGACGACCAGGCCCTAACTTTGGCGGCCTGCTGTTTGTCGTCTGGAAGCTCTCCCATTGTCAGATACAGAAAAATGCCTGCCGCCCATGGGATAGGTTCATCTTGGAGGAAATAGACTTCCTGCAGGTTAGGGGAGATGGCTGGGTGGGGCAGGTATTCGAGACGGACACCGTGGTTAAGGTCTGACTGGTCTGCAGAAGCCAATTGGGCCATCTCATCTGCCTTGGAGTTTTCAGTCCTAGGGATGTGCTTGATGTGGAAGGTATTGAAGAGGCGAGCAAGGGGGAGAGCGATATCCCTATATGCCCGCATGGTGTCCTCCTTGGCGTCGAATTCTCCCGTAATTTACCTGACGATAAGCTGGGAATCACTGAATACCCGGATGTGGCTGACATCGATGTCTCTGGCTAGGCGGAGACCTACTATCAGTGCCTCATATTCAGCCTCATTATTTCTTGCGTCGAACAGGAAGCTGAGAGCACATTTGAAGAAGCCACCGTCAGGGGCGGCGAGGATGAGACCAACCCCACTGTCTCCCTTGCGGGATGATTCGTCGACGTTGAGGGTCCAAGAATGGGGGTCTTCTGGCTCGGTAGGGGTTGGTGGGAGTGGAGGAGTTGTGGCTGGGGTGAGGTTAGTGAATTCCAGGATGAAGTCGGCAATAGCCTGTCCCTTAATTACTGTCCGAGGCCGGTAGGAGATATCAAATTGACTGAGTTCGACCGACCATTGCATCAGCTTGCCGGAAAGCTCTGGTTGTTGCATTATTTTCTTCAACGATTGGTCAGTGAGGACCACTATGGAATGGGCTTGGAAGTAAGGGCGGAGTCATCTGGAGGCGGTTACCAAAGCCAAGGACACTTTTTCTAACAATGGGTAGTTCTGTTCCGTCCCCCGAAGAGCCCGACTGATATAGTAGACCGGTCGTTGGACAGAGCTGTCTTCCCTGATGAGTGCTGCACTGACGACAGTGTGTGACACGGCCAGATAGAGGAAGAGGGGTTCGCCCGTGATGGCTTGAGAAAGTAGGGGGGGTTAGCCATGCACTGTTTCAACTGTTGAAAGGCCTCTTCAGAATCTGCCGTCCATTCAAAAGTTTGCCGAAGGACTTTAAAGAAGGGGAGGCACTTATCCGTTGCTCAGGAAATGAAGCGGTTGAGGGCGGCCACTCGGCCTGTAAGCCTCTGAACCTCCTTGACGTCCTGGGTGACTGCATTTCGATTAAGGCCTTGATCTTTTCGGGGTTAGCCTCGATGCCCCGCTGACTGACCATGAATCCCAAAAACTTCCCAGATTCTACGCCGAAGGCACATTTTTCCGGATTGAGCTTCATCTGGTACTTTTGGAGGGTGACGAAGGTTCTCACAGGTTGGCCAGATGATCGGTGGAGAGCTTGCTTTTGACCAGCATGTCATCGACATATACTTCCATGTTCTGACCTATCTGATGATGGAAGACAGCATTGACCAGTCGTTGGTAAGTGGCCCCAGCATTCTTCAACCCAAATGGCATCACACGATAATGGTAGGTGCCTTGGTCGGTGATGAAGGAGGTGTGTTCCTGGTCAGATGGGTGCATCAAGATTTGGTTGTATCTAGAGAAGGCATCCATGAAACTAAGCATTTGATGACTGGCCGTGGCATCGACCAGCAGATCTATACGAGGGAGAGGGTAGCTGTCCTTGGGGCAAGCTCGGTTGAGGTCAGAGTAGTCGACATAGAGTCACCATTTACCATTGTTTTTATGAACTAGAACCACATTCGACAACCATCTGGGGTAATCCACATTAGTGATAAACTGTGCCTCAAGGAGTTTGTCTACTTCCGAAGCAATAAGGTGATTGCGTTCCGGGTGAAAAATACGCTGCTTCTGGCGGATAGGTCGGAAATGGGGCTCAACACTGAGATGGTGGCTGATGAAGGAGGGATCAATTCCCGACATATCGGAGTGAGTCCAGGCAAACACGTCATTGTGTTCAACTAGGAGGGCGGTGAGGTCGTCCTTGGCTTGAGAGGACAATTGGCTGCCGATCTTGGCGATCTTGGCCGGGTTGGTGGGGTCGACGAGGACCTCGACAAGTTCCTCCACTGGCTCCCCCCTAACCAGCTCGTCCTCGTCTCTGACATCAAGTCCCTCAATGATCATGGTTTCCTTCAGCTTGACTTCTTTGAGTGAGGCGACATAACATTCTCTGGCCACGGTCTGCTCTCCCCTCACTGTTCCGATCCCAAGATCGGTGGGGAACTTGATGGCAAGGTGGTAAGTGGATGTGATAGCTTGGAAAGCATTTAGGACAGTGCAGCCAAGGATGATGTTGTAGGCAGAGGGGCAGTCAACGACGAGGAAGGTGAGCAACTTTATGGTCTGCCGTGGGTACTCACCAATTGTGATAGGAAGATCGATGGAGCCGATGGAGGTCACCCAGTCGCCAGTGAAACCGACCAAAGGGGTTTGGAGGGGAGACAGACCTTCTTCTCTAGTCTTGAGCTAGCGGAAGCAATTGAGGAAGATGATGTCTGAAGAACTACCGTTGTCGACGAGAACCCATCTGACCTTGTAATTGGAGAGGAGGGCGGAAATGACGAGAGGGTCGTCATGAGGATAACGGATGCCTGTGCAGTCGGCGTCCGTAAAGGTGATAGGCTCGGTCCATTGCCTGTGGTGTTTGGAGGGTCAGTCCACCGTGGCAACTTCTTTGTCCGAGCCCTGCCTTATTTTCCTGAGTTCTGGCCGCTGAGTCGACCAAGATGGTCCTCCACAAGCAAGCCCACCGGAGATAACTCAGATTTCTCCAATAGATGGAGCGGGGTTATCTTGTGCTCGAGGTTGCTGTGGGGGGCGATCATGACCTTGGTTAGGCTGTGCTGGCTGTCGGGGGGGTGCGCCAGCGGTTGTTTCTGATGGGTTCAGTCCGCTGCCTCTGCTGAGGGCGAGTGTCCATGAATCGGCTAAGGCTTCCTTGACGAATCAGGCCCTCGACCTGATCTTTGAAGTTAACACACTCCTCGGTATTATGGCTGTGATCTTGGTAAAAATGGCAATATTTGGACTGGTCTTTCCGATTAGAAGGAGTCCGTGACGGTCGGGGCCATTTTAAGGGGTAGTCCCAGTGGATCTGATAGAGGACTTGCTCCATGGAAGAGTTTAGGGGGGGTGTACGGCTCGAACCGGCCGGGCGGTCGGGCTGGGGCCGACCGATTGGTTCTGGGGGGTCGGTCAGTGTACGGAGATGTTTGGTTATTGTACTGGGTATTTATGGTTTCTGAATCTTTTTTCTTTTCTCTGGGGGTCAGGTTTTTGGTTATAGGATCTTGCCGGGCGGCTAGGGAATCTTCAACATTCATGTATTTTTGGGCTTTGGAGAGTAGGGCGGCCATGGAGGTCGGGGGGTTTTTAGAGAGAGAGAAAAGGAAGTCAAACGACCGCATACCGACTATGAAAGCCGTAAGGATGACCTTGCCATCGTTTTTCGCTACTTGCAGGGCTTCGGTGTTGAAGCGGGTTACGAAACTACGTAGCAACTCCCCCTCGGTCTGACGGATGCTGAGGAGTTGGGTTGCCGGACGCCGCTAGCACTGGGCTCCAATGAAATGGCTGAGAAAAGAGTCACTGAGGTACTGGAAAGTGGAGACAGAGTCTGCTGGCAGTTGACTAAACCAAAGTCGAGCTGACCCCTTGAGTGTCACGGGGAAAGCCCGGCACATGATTTCGTCAGGACAAGCATAGAGGATCATGAGGGTCCGATAGGTCTCTAGGTGGTCGACTGGGTCCGTCGTACAGTCAAAAGAGTCGATGGTGGGCATTTTGAACTTTGGGGGTAGAGATTTATCCCGGATGGAGGCAACAAATGGCGAGTTGGCTGTGGTAGAGGGTTTATGCTGGATGTTCTACATGACCCCTTGGAGTTGGAGCTTCATGGCTCGGAGTTTTGCATCCCAGAGAGGAATGTTGTCACCACCGAAGGGCAGCGGGGGCTGGACGTTGCTGGCCTCTCCTTCAGGGGTTGTTGCCAAGACCGATGGATGTAGGGGTCGTGGTGGATTTATATTTGGGGGAGGAGGGTGCAAGCCTTCCAAGTTGGATGGATTAAGCTGCAGGATAGTATGGCTCGGGGCTTATTCTTAGTTGGGGGGAATAGCTGGAGGTGGTGGAGGAGGCATAGGAAGGTTTCTTTGGAGTAGGGCATTTATCAGGGCTTGGTTTTGCTCGGCCATGCGGTTAATGCTGTTGGTAAGCTCGATGAAATACTGTGGCGGGTTGTTTGGATTGGAAGGGTCAGCTTGGTGGTTGGCAGCGTTATGGTGAGAAGCCATGGATCTAGTCGTGACCATACACTTTGATGGGTAGCAAGAAAGGGTTGTTGGGACAGGGTTTCCGGCGACAGTGAGCATAACTGGTGCGCGGAGCAAAGAGTTCCCACAGACGGCACCAATTGATGATATAGTTCGTGATGACAAGACGGGTTGGACTGGTCCACGCTCCTCAAGCCTACGTTCGAATGACTAAGCCCACGGAGGAACCTGCACAAAAGTCCAACGGGGAACGGAGAGTCCCCCAGCGAACCCTCCGACGAGCAAGTTAGGAAGAGAAGTGGATTGTAGAGATAGAAAAGCTTAACCTTCTACATGTCTTCGACGTCTGCTTATATCTTTTGGTAATCATTACGTTGTCTCTTTCGACTTGTCACCTTGGCCGAAAGTCTATGCTGTAGCTTACCTTGTTCAGGGTGAGGGCGTCTTGTCCCGACGGAGAGGGGTTATCGCAATAAATGCTGTAAGGGGGCCTCATTAATGGTGATGTGCAGTGGCAATAACTTTACAGATATTTGTCTGCTGATGTGGGCCCTTTTCTTGCCATGTGTCTTGATGTCATTGGTTCTAATTGCTACATGGGGCTTCGGCAGTGCTGGGCTTCGACAGTGTTGGGCTTCAGCATTTGAGATATGTGTTGGGCCCTAAATGATGGGCTCTAATCTTTATGGACTTACCCATGTCATGGATGATAGAAAATGAAAATGGCAAAAAGTGAACACTACAAGAAAAAGCATTTTTGGCGACTAAAACTTCATTTTTCGTCGCTAAAAGTAGTAGAATTGGCGACTAAAATGGAATTAGTCGCCAAAATTGAACACTTTTGCCGACTAAAAGAGTTTAGTCGCCAAATACAGGGGTTTTAGCGACTAAAAGGCAGTTTAGTCACCGAATGTAGGGGTTTTAGCGACTAAAAGTTGTTTAGTAGCCAAAAGTGACGATTTTTGGCGACTAAAATAATTTAGTAGCCAAAAGTGATGGTTTTGGCGACTAAAAAACATTTTCGTCGCCGATTATAGGTGTTTTGCCGACTAAAAACAGATTGGTCGCTGAAAATGAAGCTTTTTGGCTACAAAAAAAAAAATAGTAGCTAAAAACAGTCAATTGGCGACTAAAATTCAGTTTAGTAGCCAAAAGGGGACGTTTTTGGTGACTAAAAACATATTTAGTCGCCAAAACTGCTTATTTTTAATTTGAACTTATTTTTTTAGCGACAAAAAATTAATTAGTAGCCCAAAATAATAGAATTGGCGACTAAATAATGGATTTAGTCGCCAAAAGTGGCCTAAATTTTTTTTTAATAAATAATTTATTTTTTACATAAATTATATTGAATAAAAATAATTATATTTATATATATAGTTTTGTATTAATACCGGTCAATATACTATATAAATAATATATATTGCATATATATTAGAAAAATCACTTTGAATTTTGAATTTGTATAAAAGCAATTATCATAAAAAAAAATTATTTGTATAAAAGATAATTTAAATAGATTTGTGCATGAAATAAAAGTTCATTTTGTCCACTTTTTCAAATTTTTTCTCTACAAATTCCAGATACAAACACAAATTAAGAAGTTTTTGAGTGATTGTGTAGAAAAAATAGATGTTAATTGATAATAATTTTTTTTTCTTGATAAGTTTTATAAAATCAAAAAACATATTGTATTAAACTATTTGTACGTTTTAAGTACTAAATTATTTTATCCTATGCATAGCATAAGTCAACTACTAATATCTTGTGAGGCTGGTGCGTGCTTTTTTTTTTTCATGTCAATTCTAAGAACATTTCTTAGTAATGTAATCCAATTTTTGGTAGGTTTACATGTCGTGTTTTAATTTTATTTTTATTGATTTAAACAATGAGATTTATCATTTTGGTATTGTGTTTCAACAAACAACAAAACACTTGTTACAAAATGAATGGTAACCTCTCTTCAAAATTTGTATGCCCAACGAATTGATGATGCAACTTAAGTGTGTGCACAAATTTGAATGAGTCAAGGCTTTAAGAATTGTAAGATACTTAACTAGCATTTACACTCTCTTTGGGAATTTAGGAGAGAACAAAATAAATGATTATATAAGGTATAAAAAAAATGTTGCATTTTCTCTCCTTATTTGAAACAAAAAAGAAAAGAAAAGAAGAAGAAGAAGAAGAAGAAGATATCCTATATTATTTGTTAAAATTATATAAAATAAAAGAAAATAAATTTTTTCATGTCATATTATCAAAAGAACTTTTTATGAGTGTCAATGTTTTTATTAAGTTTTGGTATTATAAAAAATAGTAATTTGGTAGTTTCTATTCATTCTCAATCTCTCCACTTTTAAAAAGATTCAAAATGAAACTTATTACAAAAATGAGTTTTTTTTTTTTTTTTGTTCCCATAACACTCCATTTCTATTATCTTTATTACCAATCAAAACATGAGATATGAAACAAAATAAATGTATTTATTTCTTTTCTTCCCAAATCAACCAACCTAAACAAAACTGTTAGTTAGGAGTAACATCTCATTGCAGTGATAATACCAAGTCAACATGCTAATAAGGTATCACAAACTAACAAAAAGCTAGGTTGTGTGCATAGTCATCACCACTGTATAGATATGGTGGTCAGTTACATGACATGGATGTGGTGGTTTGTTAAACCACATTTGCATAGACCAGGCACATATGATAGTGTTTCATTGAATTGTAATACCATGTCAGTATAATGACAATTGTATTCATGTTTTTTTCAATAGGTAAGACTAATTTGCTCAGTGAAAGTGATACTTTTCATTGTTTGATAAATGAGAAATAAATTAGCACCCATTGATACTAAATCGGTTAAAATTCCCACAATTCAGTCTTGCCCTAAGCAAGATCTTCCACTCTTTCAACATAAAAATTGTTTCTTTATTATATCTTGTATTATTAAGATGTTTTTGGTTAAAACTCCTTCAATTCATTAGAAGGTTATTGAGGTCAAGTCTTGCCTTGGCAAGATCTTCCACTCTTTCAAAAAAAAAAATTTGCTTCTTTAGTATATGTTGTATTATTTAGAAATTTTTTTCTTCTTTAAAAAAAAAATTTGCTTCTTTAGTATATGTTGTATTATTTAGAAATTTTTTTCTTCTTTAAAAAATGAGTTTTAAATGATCAAACCCTAATGACTAATCTATACTTCTATACTATATATTAAGTAAAAGGGAGTTTTTAACCCCAAGCCTTGTGGGAGTTCCAATCTTCCAATTTAAATTTTTTGATTTTTTGATTTAAAAAAAAAAAACCTTAGCATTTATTAACTTCTCCCAGCCCCCAAGTCTTACCCTCATAATAACACTTTAATGCATTAAGAACAAATATAAAAAAAAATTCTTTGAAATCCAACACATATGAATTCATTGAAAAGTCCCAACACATATTATTATTATCCCTCATAATAACACTTTAATGCATTAAAAACAAGTATAAAAAAAATTTCTTGAAAAGTCCCAACACATTATTATTATTAAAATATTAAACTTTAATATAATATAAAAAATGAAAGAAGACATTAAAATGCAATTCACAATATATAGATAATTTATAAATATATTAAGAAAAAATGGAGTTTCTAAACCCCAAGCCTTGTGGGAGCTTCAATCTCTCAATCTTAATTTTTCTAAATTTTTGGTTTAAAAAAAAAAAAAACCTCAGCATTTATTGATTTGGTCAAAATTCTCTGATCAGTATATTTTTAACTTTTTTTTCATTCACATGCCTGCATTTACTTGATTTGGTAAAATCCTAATTAGTATTAAAATCCGCTCATACAAATAATTTATAGATATAACCGTACAGTAGTTCACTTGCCAGATACGCTTTTAAATTTCTCCTTATTACATTATGGTTAGTGATAAGATTGTTAAATTATTTTAAAAAATCTTAATAAACATAACTCTATATATTAAAAAATTAAAATAAATATAATATTTATAAATTATTCGTGTTTAGTATGGTGATAAGCGCTAGCGAGATTAATTATGCAAATGCTAGTTTGACTATGAATTGTATTATTAAGATGCTTTTTTATTTTTGATTTTTATTTAAAAGAACCATTGGACTTTAAAAACATCAATTATGATTACTCCATTTCAGTGGTGATGCGCTCAAATTTGGTTAGAAGTGAAATACTAAAAAATTTACCCAATTTATATCGTTATAATGACTTGTAAGAGCAGTTAAATCTTATACAACTGAATATTGACAAATTGAAAAGTTAATACACTAATTTATATCAATATTATTAAACACGTAATTAAAAGACTTTTTAAAGTCTTCAATTTTTTCCTTCACATAACACATCCACATGTTTTCCACAAAAATTTTTTATGGAAAAAGATGGATTTTGATTTGCAGCCTATCCTTTGGTCCTTATGATGGGGCACACGGTCAAACAGAGAATTTGTTTTCAGCAGCTCTTTGGGTAGTCTTCTCAGCCAGAACAATCTCTCTAATTTTTTTTATTTATTATTATTATAAAACTAATGGTTATGTAATTATCATGATTAAAATTAAATTAATAACATATAATCAGGAACAATTGCAGAGAAATAGTAACATCACAAAATTAATAAATTGATAAAAGGTACAAACAATTTTGCATTAGATTATGTAAATAAGTCTTAAACTTTTTATTACTTTCTAATTATTTTATATTGTTATATTTTCACTGAACTTGCCTATAATCAATATAAGATATTCTCAAGTAAAAAAAAACAAAAAAAGTCGCAATAACATAAATCTTGTAAACAAGAATAGACCACTCGACAAACAACCTTGAATGGGCTTAGAATTAGAATGAAGTTTCAACTTTTTGTAGTCTGCTCTGTTTTCCACACCTTTGAGTTATATTGACATTACTTATTTCTTGGTGGATTAACATGACCAGTTATAACTACAATTAATTGTAATACAGAAATCCTAACAACATTTTTTAATTTTTTTATTTAATTGATGTGACATATTTGTAATAAAATTTTAATATTTTGAAAAAAAAACAAAAACTAAAATTAGCTCACGGTCACATGTATACCTTTTTTTTTTTTTTTTTTTTTTTTTTTTTTTTTTTTTTTTTTTTTTTTAAACGCTGCAACACACTTTCAATTATGAGACCAAAGGTTAATCTTAGTTAAAAAATTAAAAAGTCATTATTCTATTTAAATTACATCATCTTATTTAAGTTACATTACTTCTCTATTATATCACTTCAAACTCAATCTATATTACATAAAAAGTAAAAAAAATACACTTATTTAAACCATCCTAAATGATATATTTTTTCAATAATTTATTTTTTTTGTATTTTTATGGGCTCCTTTATTGCCTTGATGTAATTATTACTTAAGTTGGATAGACTTGCATATATGTATAGTTAAACAGTTGATTATTAAACTAAATCAAAATTTAAATCTAATTAAATGAGATCGTATACATAAATTATTCTTTTTCATTCGATTTTATCATAGGTCATCTGGTTAATCAAAATAAAAGGATTTATATATCTATTTAGTGAATGTTAATTTAGGTCTGTCATTTTTCCTAACATTTCCATCTACTGTCACTGTATCGCATATCATCACTACTGCTTCTGCTGGTTTCCATTATATATGATTAAACCATCCCAATTTATTATCTCTTAGCTTACAATCCATCGGTGCTACGCTCACCCATTCACAAATAGACTCATTTCTAACTCTGTCTTTTCTAGTCTTATCACACATTCCCTTAGTATTCTCATTTCAGTAACATTCATCTTATTTACATGTTAATTTTCAGCGACAGTTTGAAAATGTTGTCACAAAAATGTTACTAGTTATAAGTTTTAGCGACAGTTTAAAAAAATCGTCACAAAAAGTCACTACTTTTTAACTTTTAATTACAGTTTGAAAATTTTGTTACAGAAAAATATCATTAATTGTAAGTTTTAGTGACAATTTATAAAAACGTGACAATAAAAAAATCTCTAATTGTCAATTTTTAACGATATATGTAAAAAATTATCACAAAAAATTATTTTTAACGATGATATTAGTATGATTTATTTTTAATAAAACTTGATACAAATTAAATTTAATTATTAAAACCTAATAGTAATTTACCCTTTTTATCAAAAAATATGAATAACTGATATATATCATTTATTTTATTTTTTTAACTTTTTTAACTATAAAATCATATTGTCAAAAAAAATATAAAAAAAAGCTTAAGAAACGAAAGGCATCCGCCGACGGAACACGACAAAGCCTAGGGATTCAAACCTGTCTCTGCATCTTAATAGGATGGATTATACATGTGGTTGACTACCAAATTGCTTACACTTTTATGATATTTATGCCCTTTTTTTAATGGTAATCTAGGATTTCAACCCAGGGATGGGTGATCTTGTGGTTAAAGTTTGGAGTTTAAATCTCAACATTACAGGTTCAATTTTTCTTTCTCTTGGGTTAATTTCTTGAGTGAAACACAGTTGGTTAAGAGATTAGATTTCAAGTTGTCTAATCAGCACTTGGTGTGAGTTCAATACTCCCCTGCTGTGCGAGTCTTGACTTAATCAGAGTTTGTCTTAGGAGGTCGGGACAAGTTCTCAGGTTATAGTCTCTTCGCTCGAAACGACTAACAGAACACCTTAGTGATCTCTGTAAGGGGCGCTGTCTTGAACCTGCGAGAGGGTAAGGATGATTTTCTTGTAACAGAAAAAAAAAAAAATCTAGGATTTGAAAACAATAAAATAAAAGAAAAGAAATAATAAATTAAGGTTTAGACTTTTGTTAACATATTTTAATCGAAGGATTTAGAAAGGTCTTTTCTCCCTACAAGGCCACAAAAGTTAGTGCAACACCACCATCTGTTTTGAATTAGGGTTAGAATAACTTATATTGATCCAATAATGAAAAATTGTGGTAAGTTTCATAATTTTAGTAAATTACATTAGTCTCTTATAATAATGACAACTTTATCAATATTAATGGAAGCGGTGAAATTATTTTATTATTCTTAGATGCTTTATCTTGCAAGTACCTAACACTTATAAATATTGCTTTCGTGTTACTGTCAAATGACATAATTGTCCGTAATTTTGCCTAACTGCCCTCATTATTCCAATTGTAAGTCTTAGTCAAACTATTATGAAATATATATTTCAAGAGAACACAGTTTAATCATGTCCAAACCATATAATTAACTTACTGTTTCGATTGGAAAGTGCTATTCTAAACCTAGGGACCTATCTTGGGTCCTATTCTGACGTAAGAGGTTCTTTTTGTAGGCCATTTATAAATAAATCAAAATAATCCGATAATAATAATCACATGATTTGTCTTAAAAATTTATTATTATTATTTTTAAATTATATTTGTCGTTCATGTTTTGAAAAACATATATAATGAAATCATATGAATGTGATTATCAATTTAATTTAATTTTTTTTAATAATTTTCTCATTCTTTTTTTCATCATTTTTAACTTGATCATTGTGTTTAAAACACATTATGATTTCCTAGTTTAAAAAAAACAAAACAAAACAAAAATGCTTGGATGTTTTGTGTCGTTAATTAATTCATTTGTCTTCTTAGAGGGCACAAGGTGTTGCAAATGTCATAAGGAGGAAAACCTTCAGGTAGCAGAGAAATAGAATTATGATGTTAGTTTGGCCTAAAATCATAACAATTAAAGTGAACATTCGAGAAAGGTTAAATTGGAATTAAGCTCGCAGATTTGACTGCCCTCACGGTTAATGTATCAAATAAAGGAGGAGAAAAATTGGACTTTGTTTCCCAATATTTTTACACTGAATTTCAATTAAACCCTTATATTTTCAAACAAATTAAAATTTGACCATTATGCTAGTCTAATGTTAAATTCGCTAACAAAAATTGACTTTGCACTTTTATGGGGCAAAAATGTAATATTTTTCTCATTTTTGTTCCACATTTCTTTGAATTTAATACTAAACTAATGAAAGAGATTAAAATTAAATAATTTTGAAATAAAATAATGTCGCATTTGATTTAAATTTTTTGATTTGGATAACTAATTTTGAAAGTCTTTATTTCATTTTGCATATGTGAGATTATTTTGTCCACAGACATATATGGACATGGTGATACCTTCTTCTTTCTTTAAATGGTTGAGTCCATCGCCGAATTAAAAAAATAATAATAATTAATGTTTAAATGGTTGTATTAAAAAAATAAATTAATAGCAAATTGGGTTAGCAAAAACCTACAATTATTGGATCGCTGCCATTGGAATTTGTTTATATGTTTATTTTTTCAATTTACATTATTTTCTTGATTTTTTTAAAAGAAAATTTAATAAATCTAATGTTCTTATGATTTGTATTAACAACCACTTATTTAACAAGGTGAATAAATTACTTGGGCATACCCTACAGAGTTCCCACCATTACATCAAATGACACCAAACCTTCCAAGAAGACTCTGGTGCAGAAAACTCACATATTTCTTTCTTTTGTCGATCAAAAATAAAATAAAATTAATAAGTGAGTGGATGACGCCTTTGAAACACCACAAAAATCGCATAATAATATTGAATCAAAGGAAATGAATCTCCAATTCATTAGTAACTTAGGATGTGTTTTGTATTCGGATATACTTTATTAAATGACTTATTATTAAATGTGCAATGTATTAAGTCTCGTACTTTCGTATAAAAAAATGAATATACAAAATTCATTCCCTTGTTAAAATTCTATCTAAAGTTGCTTTCCAACAGAAAATTTGATTCGTAGGGTGGGACAAAGTTTTTCATAACATCTTATAATTACGATTTGTAACTGAGGTAATTCAGCTGTCCATTTCCATACATTCTCAACTAAGAGGTAAGGTAATAAATTTTGCCATACGTAAAGATTGATTATTTACTCTTTTTTTTTTTTTTGATCAGCAAAGAAAAAGGAACTTTATTGATGAACAAAGATAGAATAACACCCATAAAGAAAAAGGGGAAGGTGAAGAGGAGTGCAAGGAGTATCATAGCGAAACAAAACAATCCCAACTAGGTTGGCATTGAAAAGATCGCCCAATCATAGGCTAGCACACTGCCCGGAGTTGGTCTTCTGAGCTGTGCTACTGCTGTTGACAACTGATATGCTATGCCTAGTAGTGGTAGTTTGCGTCTGATGTTGATGATCTGATATGCTATGCTTAGTAGTGGATTGATATGCCCAACAGTGGACAGTTAATTTTTTGGGTTGCTATACTCAGCAAGGGCTGTTAATCTTGGTTCTGTTTTGTGGGGTTTCTGTTTTTCTGTGGTTGGTTACTCACCAACTTGGCGAGTGTTAGCAAATGATAGGATAAGTTTTTTGGAGCCAACCTAGTTGGGACGACTTAGCTCATTGTGATACTTTTGCACTCGGCTCTCTTTATTGATGTTTTTGCGTTTTTTGTACCTTGTACCCTGCTATTGCATCAATAAAGTTTCTCTTTTGCTGATCCAAAAAAAAAAAAAAAACCACAACCTGCAAACCAAAAACCCAAACACAGCCAATAGAGCTAGATACAACTCAAAACCACCAGATACAAAACAAAAGCAGACAAAACACAAGCAGGAACATTCAGCAGCAGCAAAAGAAGAAAGAGCAAGGCAGCAACTGCATCAGCAGTAGTCTTCACTGGTTCACTGCACTCAAAGCCCATACGAGCACTAAAAAACCTCCCAGAAGCTCTTTTGAATCTTATAAGCAACTTCTCACCTTAGCCCAGAATCAACCATAGTCAACCATTGCAGCAGCCCTGTTCACACACAAAGCAGAACACAACACAAGGGAAAAGAATCCCATGATGCTATCAGCAGCAGTCCTCAACAGCCCCAAGCATCTCAGAATCAAACACAGCCCCAAGCAGCCTAGACTCAACCACATCATCAGAAATAGAAATAAAGAAAGAACATCAGCAGCAACTAACAACTGAAAACACCAAAGTATATACTCTTTTTCACCTTTCTGACCTGGGGTAAACAAATTCAGCAGACACCAAAACAGTAGCCTTAGGCTTTTTTGTTATTAGATTCCTTCTCAGCCTTCACATTTGTTTACTCCTTAGAGCCATTATTTAATTGTTTATTTCTTTCTTATTATTGCCATGGGTAATGCAACAATACACACCATTCAAAAATATAGATATTATAGTTAAGTTAAGATATTTTGTGATATTCATACCACAAAGTATCATAATTAAATTTGATGTATAACTAAACACATTTTCAGTCATAATCAAAACTACAACCACAAGAGAATTTCTTCGTGCCATTGTGTTTATACACACCTTTATATTCTATGTCGTAATTTATTTTTTATTTTTTTGTTTTTTCATCTCTTCTGTTATTTTTTTAACAATAAATTCTATAATACATGCCTTTTTTTTTTCTTTTTTTATTATAATACACACCACTTATTTTATGGTGTTAGTTATGATTTGGTTATGACTTTTTTTGTTATGAGTCTTAAGTAGTGTTTGGTTATAACCCTTAGTTATGACTCAATGTTAACTTATTGTGGTTATGCTCTAAGTGAAGTTTGGTTGTGAACTACTATGTTTTTTTAGTTATAATTGAAAGTGATTTATTTTATTTATTTTTTGATAGTTGGATGTCCGGATCAACTTTCGCATATCTCGACTAATCTTGGGACCTTGAACTTAACAACTAGATAAACTTCCAATGATATCAAGATTTAGTATGTTTGGCTTTCGTGTAATTTGAACTTGCGACCTCTTAGATGGTAAGACTTTTGGTTGCATTCTCCTCCCACTAATCCAAAAAGAATTGTGTATTATAAAATAACCCATACATTATAAACTCCAATTTGAGTACAGTTTTCGGAGGTAAAGGATGATAAGAGAAAAATATTGACAAAAATATTGAAAATGATAAAGATGAGGTCGGATGAAAACGAAAAGAAGATTATTGTATATGATTATGAGGAAAATACATTTGAACGCAATTATTATTTTTTACAAAGATAGTGTTAGTATGTTAGTAATATAGTTAGATTACAATTAAACTGAAAAATGATTCGCTGTTATTTCATTAACTTGAATCCTGACCTCCCTCTCACTACACCTCAAAGTGTGATTAATAGACCATTGAACCAAACTCCAATGTCTATTTTTTTTTTTTTTTTTTTTTTTAAAAAAAAAAAAAAAAAAAAAAAAAAAAAAAAAAAAAAAAAAAAAAAAAAAAAAAAAAAAAAAAAAAAAAAACAACACCGAGGAAGAAGATGAACTGCACACCAACTTATTTTATTGCTCGAGCTCGAGTCGAGCCTAAGCCAACTCGGCTCAAGCTCGGTTCGTTAAATTTTTATTCAGCTCAAGCTCGAGCTCGAGTTCGTTAAAATCTTAATAAACAAGCCCAAACACACTAAAGCTCGGCTCGGCTCAGCTCGTTTGCAGCCCTAGTTATAACCCTTAGTTATGACTCAATGTTAACTTATTGTGGTTATGCTCTAAGTGAAGTTTGGTTGTGAACTATTATGTTTTTTTAGTTATAATTGAAAGTGATTTATTTTATTTATTTTTTGATAGTTGGATGTCCGGATCAATTTTCACATATCTCGATTAATCTTGGGACCTTGAACTTAACAATTAGATAAACTCCCAATGATATCAAGATTTAGTATGTTTGGCTTTCGTGTAATTTGAACTTGCGACCTCTTAGATGGTAAGACTTTTGGTTGCATTCTCCTCCCACTAATCCAAAAAGAATTGTGTATTATAAAATAACCCATACATTATAAACTCCAATTTGAGTACAGTTTTTGGAGGTAAAGGATGATAAGAGAAAAATATTGACAAAAATATTGAAAATGACAAAGATGAGGTCGGATGAAAACGAAAAGAAGATTATTGTATATGATTATGAGGAAAATACATTTGAACGCAATTATTATTTATTATTATTATTTTTTACAAAGATAGTGTTAGTATGTTAGTAATATAGTTAGATTACAATTAAACTGAAAAATGATTCGATGTTATTTCATTAACTTGAATCCTGACCTCCCTCTCACTATACCTCAAAGTGTGATTAATAGACCATTGAACCAAACTCCAATGTCTATTTGAACACAACTTTTAATAACAAAAACATTAGTGTCACAATTTTCATCAGTAAAATGTAACTTTCCTTTCCTTGTCTATATACTTGAAGTGAAATGTAACCATCACCTGTAACTATCATCCACAAAACAAAATAAAATTGGTGTCGTCATAATATAAGTATAAAGGGTGCCCTTATTATTAGGACAACTTTGCTTATTTTTTATTTTATTTATTTATTTATTTATTTTGTCAGGGTAATTTTGAATGAATGAATAAATGTGTAATTCAAAAGTTGCAAGAGAGTGCTAGGGGAAATTGATCTGACTTATTGTAGTACAATTTTTAATTAGAAATAGAGTCTGTGACATTAAGCCCAGGGAGATTAAACAAGCAGTTGTTAATCATTTCAAGGTGCACTTTGATGAAATATGGAGAGTCAGGCCTGGAATTGGTGGGCTCATCAAGAAGGTGGATTGCAGTCAAGCAAAGGATATACTGGAAAAAGAATTTTGAGTCAGAAGTGTGGAGAGCAATAAAAAAGTGTAATGGCAATAAAGCTACAGGACCAGATAGGTTTAGCATGTTATGTTTTCAAAAGGGGTGGAAAGTTACGAAGAAAGATATAATGAAGTTCATGAATGAATTTCATAAAAATAGCAAATTGGGGTATGCAGTAAATTATTCCTTTATTACTTTGATACCTAAAAAGCATTGCCCATCATCTCTTGGTGATTACAGGCCTATTAGCTTGATAAACTCTGTGTATAAAATTTTATCTAAGGTTTTGACACACAGGTTCAAGTAATTGTTGCCTTCTGTAATTGACAATGTTAAGTCTGTTTTTTTTGGGTGGGAGAAACATCATGGATGGAGTTTTCATTGCTAATGAGGCTGTGGAACGGTGGAAGAAGTCCAAGAGAAAAGGAATAATCCTTAAGTTGGATTTTGAAAAGGCATTTTTTGTTAAAAATGTTCGAGAATTTTGGGTTTGGCTTTAGGTGGATTGAGTGGATGAAAGAATATATTTCTTCAGCAAGAGTATCTGTGCTTGTAAATGGTTCCCCATCTGAAGAGTTCTATCCCCAAAGAGGGTTAAGGTAAGGAGATCCACTCTCACCTTTTCTTTTTAATGTTGTAGCTGAAGGGCTTAACATTTTAGTATTGAGAGCAAAGGAGTTGGGGATTATTAAAGGGATGAAAGTGGGTTCTAGGAGGATTAATGTTTCCCATATTTAGTTTGTGGATGATACTTTATTTTTATGTGAAGCTGACTGGTCAGAAATTGAGGCCATTAAAAGAGTATTAAGATGTTTTGAAATAGTATATGGGTTGAGAATAAACTTCCATAAAAGTGTAGATTGTGGAGTGGGTGTGGATGATGAGTTGGCAAAGGAGTATGCAACTAAGCTTAATTGTTTGGGTAAAAAACTTCCTTTGAAGTATTTAGGGCTGCCACTGGGTGCCAATCTTAGTCGAAGACAAACTTGGAAACCAATTATTGACAAGTGCAAAGGGAAGATCATCTAGTATTACACCACTGTTGTATATTCACTGCCGGCAACTCATATCGCTTTGTATGAGAGGCGAATTGAGTGTGAATATATTGCAAGAATTGAGAGGGTCAAACATGCTCTTTTTGAGGGATTAGAGATGTTTTTTGGACCGGTGTAATTAGATGGGTCTGGGGTATATGAGACACTATTTCTTTTCTTTTTTGGGTTGATGTCTCTATGCTGGCTCATTTTGAGTTTCTAGTATAGAGCTCCCACATGCAGGTGTTCTCAGCAGTCGCACGGTGCAGTGGCTAGTATGAGATTGTTTATTTTTGGGGAGATTGAGATTGAGACGTGGCAGTGTCATGCCAACTCATGTCCGAGTGGGAGATGTTAGAAATTGGGCGCCCATGTGGCATGACCCTTAGAACCTTTTGAACCTCATCCAAATGGGTTTTGACATTTGAACATAACCTATTTGGATAGCCACTCAGGATATATATCTATCATATCATGATATGGATAGATGATATAGATATCAGATATTATCTCAGTTAACAAATGGATAAATGAGATAAATAGATTATATATCTGATATATGGGATATGGGTGATTAAGTGGAAAAACAACGTATGCTTGTTTTTTTTTTTTAATGATACTGACTCTCCCCCAAAATAACGATAAAAGCCATTTGCACTGTGGTTTGTGTGGGTGATATTCACCATTGTAATATCACCCCACTGCTGGGATTGATTGATTAGATTCTGGAAGCACGTGATTTATCCACGAGGTTTTAGATCAAATGAGGTATGATCTAAACATTTTATTCCGCTGCATGTTTTTTGTTGTGTTTTACATAGATTGTGGAGTGGGTGTGGATGATGAGTTGGCAAAGGAGTATGCAACTAAGCTTAATTGTTTGCGTAAAAAACTTCCTTTGAAGTATTTAGGGCTGCCATTGGGTGCCAATCTTAGTCGAAGACAAACTTGGAAACCAATTATTGACAAGGTCAAGATGAAACTGGTAGGATGGAATAGAAGACTATTGTCATTTGCAGGAAGAATGGTTCTTATAAAATCAGTGTTGTCCTCATTGCCCACTTATTACCTGTCCTTATTTAAGATACCAGAATGTGTTGCTAGGGATATTGATAGATTGCAATCAGCATTCTTGTGGGGGGATACAGAAGTTAGGAGAAAAGTGCACTTGGTAAGATAGAAAGAAGTATTGATGAATAAGAAACAAGAGGGTTTGGGAATCACAAATTTAAGATTGGCAAATCAGCGTTTGCTATTAAAATGGTGGTGGAGGTATGCTTTGGAGGATGGTGCATTGTGGAAACCAGTTGTGTGCAGTATATATGGATCAATTGGTGGGCAGTGCACTTCCCAAAATGTATGGGTTAGTGGTTGCCATTGGTTACAAATTCAGGTCATATGTCCAAAATCTGGAAGGGTATAGTGGGAGTAGCACACAGCAATATATGTATAATTTTTATAGGGAGAATATGGATATTACAATTGGTAATGGTTGGAGAATAAGCTTCTGGGTTGATGAATGGATGGAGGAAGTTAGTCTTAGATCTCAATTCTCAAGATTGTAGCAATTGAGTGAAGAGAGAGAGAGATCTTATTAAGTACTCTGCTATCAAGGAAAGAACTGTCTAATGAAGGGTACTTTAGGCTTAGAAAACCTTTACATGCCTGGGAAGAGGAAGAAAATTCGAGGCTTATTGCTCTGCTGGGTGTTGGTCCCTGTTTGCATATGGACCAAGGTGATTCCATGAGATAGAAGGCAGCCCCAAATGGGCTTTTCAAGGTGAATACTGTTTATAAATGGTATCAATTGGTGAATGGTTTAGAATCCACCTCCATAGGGCTAATCTGGAATATTTTTCCTCCACCTAAATCCAAGTTTATCATGTGATTAGCATGGAAAGGCAAGTTAAAGACAGCTGAGTTCCTCAATAGAATTAGAGTGTTGAGGGACAATGTTGCTTCATCTTGTGTTTTCCGTAAAGAGAAAGTGGAATCTGTGAATCACATTATTCTTTTTTGTCCTGCTATTTGGAAAATCTGGTCGAATATAATGCAGTGGTGGGGGTTGCCATGGGTAGTTCCATGGTCTTTGAAAGGGTTACTACAATGGTGGATGAGTTGGAAATTCAGGAAAAAGCAAAGTCAAGTTTTGAGAGCTATGCCAACAGCTGTGATCTGGTCAGTTTGGAAATATAGGAATGATTACCTGTTCTCTGGTACACAACCTAACTTGATGGAGTTATGGGAACTTATTAAAGTCAGGGTAGCTCTTTCGTGGAAATATTATGATCCAAAATGCTCATTTTCTATTACGGATGTTACCTATAATATGCAGCAGGTGAGAAGTTGCCTTTAAGCAAAAGGTGAAAATGAATTTCTGTGAGGTGTATCTGGTTGCTATTTGGGATGTCTTGGCAGTGATCCAATGTTCAAGGGTCAAGCATTGTGATATTCAAGGACTTGGTGGATTGATAAAGCTAGAATCTGGTTTGAAATTTTGCTGGTGGATTCATGCTAGTAATAACTGAGGATATCTGGTTGCTATTTGGGATGTCTAGGTAGTGATCCATTGTTGTAGGGTCAAGCAATGTGATATTCAAGGACTTGGTGGACTGATGGAGCTGGAATCTGGTCTGTAGTTTTGCTGGTGGATTCATGCTGTGTGCTGCTGCTGTATGTTACTCTGCTGTTTGGCCTGCTGTTGCATGCATGATGCAGTTGTATGCTACTCTGTTTGGTGTTGTTGTTCTGTTTTTTTGGTTTTAGTTGCTCTTGATTGGCGTCTCGCCAATCATGGATTAAGTGCTTGTAGATAATTGTTTTTCCTTTGCGGTGCCAACTTAGTTGGGATTGTGGGGGTGGCTATGATGCTTGGTGCATTTCCCTAATTTGTTGATGTAATTTGCATATACTTTACTTTTATCATCAATAAATCTCTCTTTTTGCTGATCAAAAAAAAAATAATAATAATATTCGAACCAATATAATTAAAATTGGAGACACAAGAATGACAGTATGCCTCCAACTCACTGTAGACTTTATAAATTGAAATAGATAAAATAAAATAAAGGGTTGATTACATTTTAGCTCTATGTAGTTTGATCAAAACACACATTACCTCCTTATAATTTAGAAATATATACTTAAACCTCATGCAATTTGGAGTAAAGGGAAAAGACCAACTCTGTTAATAATTACATTTTCCCTTTCTTTCCTTTTTCTGTTTATCTTTCATTCTTTTCTCTTTTCTGCTTTCGCCCCTACATCATGCCCAACACCTTTTCTTTTAGTTAAAAGAATAAACCCAAAAAGGATTTTTTAATTTTTGTTTTTGGCTCGAAATATTGCTCAGCAAAATGTCACATTACGGCGTTCGAAACTCAAACAAGAAGCTCAACCATGCTGCATGTCATAATGAAAAAGGTAATTCCCAAATTAAAACCACACACACATACTGTCATATATATATATATATCATATCATATTGGTATAATTGAAATCACCAGCCAATTCTTTGTTTGGCTGCATTACCAATTTATGTTCTTTCCTTCTTTATTTTCTTTTTTCATGGAAGCAGGCTTGGTTGTCCCCCAACCAAACAAGGCACTAGGATCCACGCACCCATATACATCAATACATATATTATATACATATAACCTGTAACCATGGTAAAACTTAAAGGAAAATGAGAGGGAGGAGATAATGATTAGTGGCAAGATAGAATTAGAAGGGTATAGTGGGTTGGTTACTGCATTACAGTATCGAGAGGCGAAAAAAAAAAAAAAAAAAACTGCCCAAAACCACGTAAAAAGAAATACAAAAAAAGACAAAAAAAAAAAAAAATAATAATAATAATAAAAAAGGGGTAAAAATATCATTTTATCAATCTATTTTGAGACTAATGTATGCCTCACGTGGTTAATTCAATGGGTGCTACACATCTATAGTTAATTTGGACAGAATTTGTTGCTTTACAATTTACTCCAAATTACAAGGGGATTAAGTGTATATTTCTAAACTATGAAAAGGTAATGTATTTTTTGATCAAACCACAGGAGGTAAAATGTAATTAACCCTAAAATAAAAAAGGTAAGCTATTTAGACAAATTGTTGGATAAAATGAGAGAAATTGAACTTTAGAGGAATCTATGTAGATAAAAAAATATTGCTCACACTGATTGTGCATTTTACGCTAGTCAGTTTTGAATGTTGATCATCACATCTCCACAAGACAGACCGTTGTGGTGTGAGAGATTTTTACTTCTCCAGTGCATTTCCCCCCTTTTTTATAGTAAACTTTTATATTTTTCTTCACAATTTTTTTTTTTAAAAATAATTCAAGTGCATTTATATTATGTACATCTAAATATTATAAATAAATAAAAAATCACTCAAAAAAAACTCAAAACATATATTAAAAAACTAGATCAACAGAGAATGTCTTCATATTCTTGACCTCCCATTCTCTTCTCTTTATGTAAATGTATGCGCCAACATACAATAAGTTGATAAGTTGTCAACCTCAAGGGGGGATTAATTTTAAGGATCTGAATTAGTTAATGTGCACGCAAGTTGACTCAGACATTCAGTTATTAAAAAACAATAAAAATTGTTAAGTTGTCAACGACTTTTAGTTTATTTTTTAAAAAATGATTACAGATCAATGATAAATTATATAACAATTAAAAATTAAAATCTTAATTTTCATATAAAATTATAATACTTTTATAAAAGTATACCATTGAGTGTTAATTTTTTCCCCCCTTGTTTTTCCCTAGTACATAAAAGAAGAATTTGATTAGTTTAATTTGATAGTTTACAGATACTTTGATCAATTTGTATGATTTGTTAATTAATAATTTTACAAAGACACGTAATTAATAATTATATGTTATTTGGTTTATTTTAATACAATTGTTTTTTCATGTTCTTAAAACAAAAATCACTGTGTCGATGGTGGTCAAACGTGATGCAAGCAGTTTTTCCAGTGACAGCCGCTGTTTGATATTATTTGAGGGAATGCTAAAAATAATAATAGAAATACGGGTGCACTAATAAATCCTTTTGACTATTTGGTCTATTAAAAAGTGCTATTCACTTTTAATTGTTACTATAATATTCTATTTTTTATTTTTTAGCATCATTTTTATAAAAAGTGTTGCTAATTATTAATTTTTAACGACATTTTAAAAAATTCGTCATAAAAAATGTCACTGATTTTGATTTTTTGGCAATAGATTTTTTTTTTAAAAAAAAATTATTTATTGTCAACTTTTAGTGAAACATTTAGAAAAATATCACTAATTATCAATTTTAAGACTTTTTGGTTTATACAAACACTTGTGAGACTTAATGGTGCACAGGTCTTTGTAACAGGACCTGTGAGTAATTAACCTAATATTTTTATGAGTTGGGCTTTTCCAGTCCATCATGTGGATTGAAGGGCGTTGCCTGGGTTGGTGAGACTCACTATAGGTCTTATTTTGATTATTCAAATTATTTATTTTGTTGAACTTTAAGTGTATATTATCCATGGAAAATTAGATTGATCTAATATTCGTAACCCATTTATTTTATTGCATTTGTGCTAAAACTAAAATAGATGGTCTGTTTCTAAAATATATGGACAGTGATTTTTTTGGGTGACAAATTTGAGAAAATTAAAGAGTTATAAACATATATGTTCGATCTAATTTTTTTAATCGTAAACTACCAATAGGTCATAATAATTTAATTTAATTCTCATCAAGTCTTATTGAAGATACGTTTTAGTAAAATCGTCGTCAAAAATAATTTTTTGTAACGATTTTTTACATGTTGCTAAAAATTGACAATTAGTAACTTTTTTTTGTCATGATTTTTATAAATTGTCGTTAAAACTTACAATTAGTGACTTTTTTTTATGATGAATTTTTTAAATAGTGGCTGAAAATTAGAAGTTAGTGACATTTTTTGTGATGATTTTTTTAAACTGTCTCTGAATCTTATAATTAGTTATATTTTTTTGTGATAATTTTTAGACTGTCGTTAAAAATTAACAATTAATGACTTTTTTCATAGTGTTTGATGAAAAAAGCTATTAATTATCATAGGACCTATTAAACAATAAGTCTGCCTATTATGATCTACATGTAAGTCCTTCAATTTTTAATGAATGATATATATGTAGGGCTTGATAAAATAAACGATTCAAATTATCAAAATCTTGAACGATTTGGATCATCAAAACTGAACCCACGATTAACACTGTCCAGTTCAGATTTAGATAGGAGGGAAGCCCCATCCTTGTTTTCTGTAATCAGTTTTGTAATTAATTTTGTAAAATTATTACGGTGCACAAATTTATTAACAACAAAACACACCACAGCTCTAATATGGGATTAGCACTTAAAAGAATGATTAATGTTATGGTACCAGATTTGTTATCATAAAAATTGTTAAGAATGTTGCATTGTGTGTTGTAATAAATCTTAGGGTAAATTACATACCTCCCTCATGTTTTTAATAAATATAGGACCTTTCCTGCAGTTTGAATAATTACAATAACTTTCTTACTTTATCTGACAATGTCAAGATTTTTCCTTTTATCAAATTGTTTCAAACGGTGTTACTTTTTGCTATAGTGAATTACCTTATTGCCCTTCCTTTAAAAATATTAAAAAATGTTTTTGGATTGGAGGCCAAGTTTGGAAAAAGCAAACAGTGTTTAGAACAATATTTTTGGATTTTTTTTTTAAATATTAAAAATATTTTTAAAAAATTATTTTTTATTTTAAATATATAATTTTTATTTAAATATTTTTAAATATTTTATTTTATTTTGTAAATATTTTGATTTGTTTAATTTTAATATTTTAAACTCAAAGCACAACTTGACACTCAACTCATAACCAAACACATAACTCAAAACTCGAAACTCAATTTAAAAATTATTTTCAAATCTCATAACCAAACATATAGCTCGACACTCCACACTACCTTCAAAACTCTACACTCAAATCGTAACCAAACGCATAACAAAAAAATTAAAATATTTAAAAATATATTTATAAAATAAAATAAAATATTTAAAATAAAAACTATATATTTAAAATAAAAAAATAAAATTTTTAAATATTTAAAAAATATATTTAACATAAGTTTGTATTTTTTTTAAGTTTGTGTTTGGTTATGAGTTTTGAAAATAATTTTTGAATTGACCAACACAATCATAAAACTCAATTCAAAAATTATTTTCAAACATCATAACAAAACACATAACTCAAACCTCCACACTGTTTTCAAAACTCTCCACTCAAATCATAACAAAACACATAATTTTTTTTTTAAATATTTAAAAATATATTTACAAAATAAAATAAAATATTTAAAATAAAATAAAAAAATTTAAAATTAATATTTAAAAAATATATTTAACATAAGTTTGTATTTTTTTAAGTTTGTGTTTGGTTATGAGTTTTGAAAATAATTTTTGAATTGACCAACACAACCATAAAACTCAATTCAAAAAATATTTTCAAACATTATACCCAAACACATAACTCGAAATTCCACACTATTTTCAAATCTCTACACTCAAATCATAACAAAACACATAAAAAAATTAAAATATTTAAAAATATATTTATAAAATAAAATAAAATAAAATAAAATAAATTTAAAAATTTTAATATTTAAAAAATATATATAACGCTTTTCTTTGCTAAAATAAAATAAATAAACAAACTGTTATGGATGCTATGCTTGTCCACATGAACTAATATGATAGATATAACTATACTATAACTTCAGAAAATAATATTGAGAAAAACACAATTATACATCACAATTATTTTGAATATAGTCCATACCTCACTAATTTTAAATATACATCATACAACTCGTTTTAGGATAGATTTCAGAATAACTTTTCATTATTCATAGCATTTCTAAACAATAATTACAAAAATATTAGATACACAAAATTATAATACAAAAATTACACTGTGTATAGTTTATATTGGGGATGTTTGGGAAGTTGGGTTGGTGTATTTTTTTATTTTATTTTTTACCTAAAATAGTTAATAAAGGAAAAATATGTCAAAATAATCAATAAAGCAAAATATTGCATTTAAACTATAATCATTTAGTTTTTTCTCTCACAATTATCAAATCGATTATAAAAAATAAAAAAACCAACTATATCATCCCCAACATAATTTTTTTAACCAAATTAAAATAATTAAAAAATCAACTAGAAGTTCTAAAATTAACCTATTTATTCAAATGTGACAAGTGAGGATAAATACTTACTGTGCACCAACTATACCTTGCGGTATCTTTGACAAATAATCTCATCCTCTAGCTTCTCTCTTTTTCTTTCTTTGTTTGAAGTTTAGGCATTCAAAGGGATTGAATCAAAGGCGAAAAGATTTCAGACCAGATCTGAGCCTATCGATTCACTCATGGAAGATTGTTCATCTTCTCAATACCTAAGGTTTGACATCATGCCTGAATCTCCATTCGCTGAGATAAATTTTCGTAAACAAGCTGATGAGAATGTGAAGGAAAAATCTTTGGAAACTGATTCTTGTAAAGGATTTAATGATGAAGAAGGGTTTACTTCAAAGGCGAAAAAGGAGGCAGGAAAGGAAAAGAGTAATGGTTTTATAGATTCAAATCATGAATCTCTCAGCTGTTAACTGTTTTATAATAATACTGTCTCTTAAGGATTGACTTAAAGTCCAGTTTGTTTTCAGAGATAGAATGCAGGGGATTGATAGTGAGGGAATTAAATAAAATTGTGTTTGTTTTGATAATAGTTATTAGTGTAGGAATTGTTAAATTATTTTTATATAAAATAATAAAACAAATAAAAAAATACAAAAAATTATACATTAATGTTCAAAAAAAAATTCTCAATATGTAAAAAGTAAAAAAAATTTCTAATCCCCTCACTATTTTTCTAATATCACTTCCACCTCCTCCATCCCAATCCCCCTTCCAACTTCCATCTTAATCCCCTCCTCCATCATAATCCCTTCCCCAACTCTACAAACAAACACAATACTAAATAACCCTACCTCCATCATAATCTCATTCCATCTTTTATACCCCAAAACAAATAGGGCCTAAGGGACATAGAATTGATGACCGAGTCAATCAAAGAAAACATAAATTAAATAATTAGATTATGTATTTATATATTAATCCTTAGGGATTAGCTTAGTGGGTACAACTTGATGCTTGGGGATGTGCTCCCTCCAAATCTCAAGTTCAACACTTCAGGGCCATGCCTGCGGGTTCTGTCTAAGATTTATCCAGTCCTTGTGCAGGGGGCGCTCTGCTTGGGTCCCAAGATTAGTCGATGCATTCATAAATTGGTCTGGTATACTCGATCACAGAAAATGTATTAATTTTAATTTAGATCTTGTTTTGCATGTTGGACATTAGCACACTTTTTTTTTTTTGGATCATATCGCCTCTTTACTTTTTTATACATCTTTTCGTAAAAAATAAAAAAAAATATATATTTATTAGATTATCCAAAACAATTCTTTAGAGTTCAACCATTAATCTATCTTTTCTTTGCTAAAATAAAATAAATAAACAAACTGTTATGGATGCTATGCTTGTCCACATGAACTAATATGATAGATATAACTATACTATAACTTCAGAAAATAATATTGAGAAAAACACAATTATACATCACAATTATTTTGAATATAGTTCATACCTCACTAGTTTTAAATATACATCTTACAACTCATCTCAGGATAGATTTCAGAATAACAATGCATTATTCATAGCATTTCTGAATAATAATTACAAAAATATTAGATACACAAAATTATAATACAAAAATTACACTGTATAGTTTACATTGGAGGTGTTTGGGAAGTTGGGTTGGTGTTTTTTTTTTTTTTTTGTGACTAAAATAGTTAATAAAGGTAAAATATGTTAAAATAATCAATAAGATAAAATATTACATTTAAATTATAATCATTTAGTTTTTTCTCTCACAATTATCAAATCGATTATAAAAAATAAAAAAACCAACTATATCATCCCCAACATAATTTTTTTAACCAAATTAAAATAATTAAAAAATCAACTAGAAGTTCTAAAATTAACCTATTTATTCAAATGTGACAAGTGAGGATAAATACTTAATGTGCACCGACTATTTTTATAATAATAAGAAGAAGAATAATAAAAGAAAGAAAGAAAAACCCACAACTTCTTAATATACATACAAGGGACAAATGCAAATGACATCTTGTTTGTGTTGAAGAGAACTTATAATTTTTTTTTTAATCGGCGAAAAAAAAGGAAATTTTATTGATAAAATGAACAAGTACAAGGTACAAGATAAAATACATCAATAAAGTATCTTTGACAAATTTAATCTCATCCTCTAGCTTCTTCTCTTCTTCTTTCTTTGTTTGAAGTTTAGGCATTCAAAGGGATTGAATCAAAGGCGAAAAGATTTCAGACCAGATCTGAGCCTATCGATTCACTCATGGAAAATTCTCAATACATTAGGTTTGACATCATGCCTGAATCTCCATTCGCTGAGATAAATTTTCGTAATGATTCTCTTCCCTCGGAAGCCAGTGTTCTTCTAGCTTATGAGAATGTGAAGGAAAAATCTTTGGAAACTGATTCTTGTAAAGGATTTAATGATGAAGAAGGGTTTACTTCAAAGGCGAAAAAGGAGGCAGGAAAGGAAAAGAGGTACATAGGGGTAAGGAAGCGGCCATGGGGAAAGTATGCGGGGGAGATACGTGATTCCACGAGGCAAGGAGTGCGTGTATGGCTCGGAACATTTAGTACTGCAGAGGAGGCTGCTTTGGCTTATGACCAAGCTGCGTTTGTGATGCGAGGCGAATTGGCTCGCCTCAACTTTCCTTCAGAGGAATCGCTTCGTGACGTGAAGACGATAAAGTCCAGCAGCTGCAGCTGCAGCTGCAGCTGTGAGAATGGTGGGTCCTCCTCCTCCTCCTCTTCCTCCTCCTCCTCCAACTCCCCAACAGCAGCAGCAGCAGCAAATATGTTGGTATTTGAGTTTGAGGACCTAGGAGCTGATCTCTTAGCTCATCTTAAAGACCTACTCATGGAACTTGACTCAATAATACATCTCCCCTCTCTACTATGCACTTCCATATCATTCATGCCCCTCATACTTACATATATCTTGCTCATCACCTATTACAACATTACTATATATATATATTGTATATGCTCATCTCATGTCTAAAATTAAATAAAGCAATTACATTATTTCTTCTTGTTACTTTTACCTAAAAAACAAAATTGTATATCTATACCAATTTAAATCTAGGGCAATTGTTTAAGTGCTCATAGAGAGGAAAATTATGTGAGCGAGATTTCAGATTCAAATTTATGGAGAAATGTTGACTTGTCTTATGGTCTTGATATGCACATGAGTGGACTTGTAAGTAGATGCCAACATAGTTCGAATGCACTTTTTAAACTATAATGCAATTTTTACAAGACCTTATCAATTGTAATATTCTTTCGTTTTAACAAAATTATTCTTTTTGATAAAAAAATAAATAAATTAACACACTGAGTGCTACTTTGTGCAAAACATATATATTGGTTTAGCTACTTAATTAGTATATATATATATATATATATATATTTTATAAATTACATTTTTAATTTTAATGCATTCAATGAGAACATCTTAGTTCTCTCAAATTTTAGAGTCATCATATTCCTATCCAAACTCTAATTTTATGCCTAATTATCTTAGTCTAGAGGAATAAGATGGTTCTAAAATTTAATACATTTATGAGAACATCTCAGGCTATCATGGAAAACCTCAAATTTTATGCCTTCTTTACAACCCAAAATTGGGAGATTTAATTGCATAAAAGAAATTTTTGTAGAGAATAAAGAAACAATGCTCTATGAATTTTCATTAAAGAATAGAAGAGAAAGATTGTTTGGTTTAAGAGCCTCTTAAGTGTTTCAGGTGAAGTTGTGTCTGACAAAAGCAAAATCAAGCTAGATTACTAAAATTTGTAGTTTTTCAATGTTTGATACTGTTCTAGTAAAATCAAAATATCTTATGTAAGTAGGGAATTTTCTAATAAGATAAAGGAAAATGCCAGTATCTAATCTTTTACTATTTTTTTCAGAAAGTTCCTTCACTCTACCATTCTCACTGCTGGAAAAACGACTTTTAGCGGCGTTTTAAAAACGCCGCTATATGTCTGAAAAACGCCGCTAATTCCTTTAGTGACGCTTACTACCAAACGCCGAGGACGCGGCCGTCGCTGTAAGTTTATGACGCTTTAAAAACGTCGTAAAATTAGTATAGGAGGCGTTTATACAAACGCCGCTAAATGTGGCAGCCAACTATCACATGACGTCGCACAGGCATTCAGCGACACTTCAAAAACGTCGCCATAACTTTTTTTATTATTTTTTAAAAATAACTATAGTGGCGTTTTAAAAAACGCCGCAATAGATTTTTTTTTTTTTTTTTTAAACTACTAATTTTGTAAGATTTAACTTTAAAAATATACCTGTAAAATAGCAATAATGAATAAAACTTTGTACAAACATATTTCTGTGAGATTATTATTCCCTCACATCTATAATAGTACCCAATACAACATCCTTCAAGAAAAAAATCCAATAAGTTAAATCCATGCAGTAGCTGATCCATTCCTAAATAAATTAACACTCACTCTACCGTAGTTTTAAGTGTTGATTCTTGATGAATCCATGCCATTTGGAAAAGTATGAAGGAAACAGTGGTGAGGACAGTCCATGATATTGATTACCAAAAAATTATAAAGAAGATAAACATGGACATTACATTGCACATGCTCACAAAATATACAATGGTGACACAATATTTAAAATTTTAAATAAAAAAAAAACCCCATTTTTTTTTTTATTCTATTTTGTGTTTTGGGGGTTCATGGCTCTTGACTGCTGTGAAGTTCCAGCATCTCATGGTTTGGGTCAACAGAGACAGCAACTCGATAGTCTCGCAAGGCACCCATAACATCACCGATATGCTCGTGAAATGCTGCCCTCAAGTGTAGCAGGTTGAGGTCCGCTTTGAATAACACAGAGCACGACATCTCAACCTTTGGATATCAACAGGTAGATCATTATTTGCAAGT
>NW_021025425.1:2142145-2157882 GCF_004153795.1 Camellia sinensis
GTGTCCGAGTGTTTAAACCCTAATGCATGAGAAATGGCCAGTAAACACCATAATTACATATCTGTCATCACGCAAAAGGGTCCGAATAAGTGTCTGAGTGTTAGAATCCTAATGCTCTAGAAATGGCAAGTAAACACCATAATTACATATCTGCCATCATGCAAGTGGGTCCGAATAAGTGTCAGAGGGTTCAAATCCTAATGCTCGAGAAATGGCAACTAAGGACCACAATTATATATCTGTCATCTTGTAAGAGGGTCCGAATAAGTGTCCGAGTGTTTAAACCCTAACGCATGAGAAATGGCAAGTAAGCACCATTATTACATATCTTCCATCATGCCAGAGGGTCCGAATAAGTGTCCGAGTGTTCGAATCCTAATGCTCGATAAATGGCAAGTAAACACCATAATTACATATCTGCCATCATGCAGGAGGGTCCGAATAAATATCTGAGTGTTTAAACCCTAATGCATGAGAAATGGCAGGAAAGTAAACACCGTAATTACATATCTGCCATCATGCAAGAGGGTCTGAATAAGTTTTCGAGTGTTTAAACCCTAATGGATGAGAAATGGAAAGTAAAAACCATAATTACATATCTCTCATCAGGCAAGAGGGACAAATAAGCGTCCGAGTGTTTAAACCCTAATGCATGAGAAATAGCAAGTAAACTGCATCATTACGTATCTGCCCTCATGCAAGAGGGTCCGAATAAGTGTCCGAGTGTTCGAATCCTAATGCTCGAGAAATGGAACGTAAACACCGTAATTACATATCTCCCATCATGCAAGAGGGTCCGAATAAGTGTCCAAGTTTTTGAACCGTAATGCATGAGAAATGGCAAGTAAACACCATAACCGCATATCAGCCATCATGCAAGAGGGTCCGAATAAGTGTCCGAGTGTTCGAATCGTAATGATCGAGAAATGGAAAGTAAACACCAAAATTACATATCTGCCATCGTGCGAGAGGGTCTGAATAAGTGTCCGAGTGTTTAAACCGTAATGCATGAGAAATGGCAAGTAAACACCATAATTACATATCTGCCATCATGCAAGAGGGTCCGAATAAGTGTCCGAGTGTTTGAATCCTAATGCTCGAGAAATGAAAAGTAAACATCATAATTACATATCTGACATCATGCAAGAGGATCCGAATAAGTGCCCGTGTTTTTAAACCCTAATGCATGAGAAACGGAATGTAAACACCATAATTACATATCTGCCATCGTGCAAGAGCGTCTGAATATGTGTCCGAGTGTTTAAACCCTAATGCATGAGAAATGGCCAGTAAACACCATATTTACATATCTGTCATCACGCAAAAGGGTCCGAATAAGTGTCTGAGTGCTAGAATCCTAATGCTCGAGAAATGACAAGTAAACACCACAATTATATATCTGCAATCATGCGAGTAGGTCCGAATAAGTGTCAGAGTGTTCAAATCCTAATGCTCGAGAAATGGCAAGTAAACACCATAATTACATATCTGTCATAAGTGTCTGAGTGTTTAAACGCATGAGAAATGGCAAGTAAACACCATAATTACATATCTGCCATCATGCAAGAGGGTCCGAATAAGTGTCCGAGTGTTCGAATCCTAATGCTCGAGAAATGGCAAGTAAACACCATAATTACATATCTACCGTCATGCAAGAGGGTCCGAATAAGTTTCCGAGCATGTAAACCCTAATGCATGAGAAATGGCAAGTAAACAACATAGTTACATATCTGCCATCATGCAAGAGGGTCCGAATAAGTTATCGAGTGTTTAAACCCTAATGCATGAGAAATGGCAAGTAAAAACCATAATTACATATCTGTCATCAGGCTAGAGGGACGAATAAGTGTCCGAGTGTTTAAACCCTAATGCATGAGAAATGGAAAGTAACACTATAATTACACATCTATCATCAAGCAAGAGGATCGGAATAAGTGTCTGAATTTTTGAATCCTAATGCTCGAGAAACGGCAAGTAAACACCATAATTACATATCTGCCATCATGCAGGAGGGTCCGAATAAGTATTCGAGTGTTTAAACCATAATGCATGTGAAATGGCAAATAAACACCAAAATTACATATCTACCATCATGCAAGGGGGTCCGAATAAGTGTCCGAGTGTTTAAAGCTTAATGCATGAGAAACGGCAAATAAACACCATAATTACATATCTGTCATCATGCAAGAGGGTCCGAATAAGTGTCCAAGTTTTTAAACCGTAATGCATGAGAAATGGCAAGTAAACACCATAACCACATATCAGCCATCATGCAAGAGGGTCCGCATAAGTGTCCGAGTGTTCGAATCGTAATGATCGAGAAACGGAAAGTAAACACCAAAATTACAAATCTGCCATCGTGCAAGAGGGTCTGAATAACTGTCCAAGTGTTTAAACCGTAATGCATGAGAAATGGCAAGTAAACCCCATAATTACATATCTGCCATCATGCAAGAGGGTCTGAATAAGTATCCGAGTGTTCGACTCCTAGTGCTCAAGAAACGGAAAGTAAACACCATAATTACAAATCTGCCATCATGCAAGAGGGTCCGAATAAGTGTCCGAGTTTTTAAATCCTAATGCATGAGACATGGAATGTAAACACCATAATTATATATATGACATCGTGCAAGAGGGCCCGAATATGTGTCCGAGTGTTTAAACCTTAATGTATGAGAAATGGCAAGTAAACCACATAATTACATATCTGTCATCACGCAAGAGGGTCCGAATAAGTGTCTGAGTGTTCGAATCCTAATGCTCGATAAATGGCAAGTAAACACCATAATTACATATCTGCCATCATGCAAGGGGGTCTGAATAAGTGTCCCAGCATTTAAACCCTATTGCATGAGAAATGGAAAATAGACACCATAAATAAATATGTGCTACCTTGCAACAGGGTCCGAATAAGTGTCTGAGTGTTTAAACCCTATTGCATGAGAAATGGCTAGTAAACACCATAATTACATATCTGCCATCATGCAAGTGGGTCAGAGTAAGTGTCTGAGTTTTTAAACCCTAATGCATGAGAAATGGCGATTAAACACCACAATTACATATCTGCCATCATGCAAGAGAGTCCGAATAAGTGTCCAAGTCTTTATACCCTAATGCATGAGAAATGGCAAGTAAACACCATAATTACATATCTGCCATCATGCAAGAGGGTCCGAATAAGTGTCCAAGTGTTAAAGCCCTAATGCAATAGAAATGGTGATTAAACACGATAATTACATACCTGCCATAACGCAAGAGGGTCCGATTAAGTGTTTAATCCCTAATGCATGAGAAATGATAAAGAAACACTACAATTACATATTTGCCATCATGCAAGAGAGTCCGAATAAGTGTCCAACTGTTTAAACCCTAATGCGTGGGAAATGACAGGTAAACACCATAATTACATATCTGCCATCATGGAAGAGGTTCCGAATAAGTGTCCGAGTGTTTAAGCCCTAATGCATGGGAAATGGCAAGTAAACACCATAACAAGATATCTGCCATCATGCAAGAGGGTCCGAATAAGTGTCCGAGTGTTTAAACCCTAATGCGTGGGACATGGCAAATAAACACTATAATTACATATCTGCCATCATGCAAGAGGGTCCGATTAAGTGTCTGAGTATTTAAACCCTAATGCATGAGAAATGGCAAATAAACACCATAATTACATATCTGCCATCATGCAAGAGGGTCCGAATAAGTGTCCGAGTGTTTAAACCCTAATGCATGATAAACGGAAAATAAACACTATAATTACATATCTGCCATCATGGCAGAGGGTCCGAATAAGTGTTCGAGAGTTTAAACCCTAATGCATGAGAAACGACAAATAAACATCATAATTACATATCTGCCATCATGCAAGAGGGTCCGAATAAGTGTCCGAGTGTTTAAACCCTAATGAATGGCAAATAAACACCATAATTACAAATCTGCCATCATGCAAGGGGTCCGAATAAGTGTCCGATTGTTTAAGCCCTAATGCATGAGAAATGGCTGGTAAACACCATAATTACGTATCTCCCATCATGCAAGAGGGTCTAAATAAGTGTCCGAGTATTTATACCCTAATGCAAGAGAAATGGCAAATAAACACCATAATTACATGTCTGCCAACAAGCAAGAGGGTCCGAATAAGTGTCCGAGTGTTTAAACCCTACTGCACGAGAAATGGCAAGTAAACACCATAATTAGATATCTCCCATCATGCAAGAGGGTCCGAATAAGTGTCCAAGTGATTAAACCCTAATGCATGAGAAATAGCAAGTAAACACCATAATTACATATCTGCCATCATGCAAGCGGGTCTGAATAAGTGTCCGAGTATTTAAGCCCTAATGCATGGGAAATGGAAAATAAATACCATAATTACATATCTGCCATCGTGCAAGTGGGTCCGAATAAGTGTCCAAGTGTTTAAACCCTAATGCATGAGAAATGGCAAGTAAACACCATAATTACATATCTGCCATCATGCAATACGGTCCGAATAAGTGTCCTAGTGTTAAAGCCCTAGTGCATGAGAAATGTTGATTAAACACCATAATTACATATCTGACATCGTGCAAGAGGGTCTGAGTAAGTGTCTGAGTGTTTAAACAGTAATGCATGAGAAATGAAAAATAAACACCATTATTACATATCTGCCATCATGCATGGGGGTCCGAATAAGTGTCCAAGTGTTAATGCCTAATGCATGAGAAACGGCAAGTAAACACCACAATTACATATTTGCCATCACGTAAGCGGGTCTGAATTAGTGTTCGAGTGTTTAAACCCTATTGCATGAGAAAAGGCAAATAAACACCATAATTACATATCTGCCATCATGCAAATGGGTCCGAATAAGTGTCCGAGTGTTTAAGCCCTGATGTATGAGAAATGGAAAGTAAACACCATAATTACATATCTGACATCATGCAAGAGGGTATGAATATGTGTCCGAGTATTTATACCCTAATGCAAGAGAAATGGTAAACAAACACCATAATTACATATCTGCCATCATGGAGGAGGGTCCGAATAAGTTTCCGATTGTTTAAACCCTAATGCATGAGAAATGGCAAGTAAACACCATAATTACATATCTGCCATCATGTAAGAGGGTCGGAATAATTGTTCGAGTGTTTAAACCCTAATGCATGAGAAATGGCAAGTAAACACCATAATTACATATCTGCCATCATGCATGGGGATCCGAATAAGTGTCGCAGTATTTAAACCCTAATGCATGAGAAATGGCAAACAAACACCATAATTAAATATGTGCCATCATGCAAGAGGGTCCGAATACGTGTCCTAGTGTTTAAGCCCTAAGGCATGAGAAATGGCAAGTAAACAACAGAATTACATATCTGCCATCATGCAAGAGGGTCTGAATAAGTGTCCAAGTGATTAAACCCTAATGCATAAGAAATAGCAAGTAAACACCATAATTACATGTCTACCATCACGCAAGAGGGTCCGAATAAGTGTCCGAGTATTTAAACCCTAATGCATTAGAAATGGCAAATAAACACCATAGTTACATATCTGCCATCACGTAAGCGGGTCTGAATAAGTGTTCGAGTGTTTAAACCCTAAAGCATGAGAAATTGCAAATAAACACCATAATTAAATATCTGCCACCATGCAAGAGGGTCCGAATAAGTGTCCGAGTGTTTAAACCGTAATGTATGAGAAATGATAAATAAACACCATAATTACATATCTGCCATCATGCATGAGGGTCCGAATAAGGGTCCGACTGCTAAAGCCTTAATGCATATGAAATGGCAAGTAAACACCATAATTACATTTCAGCCATTACGTAAGCGGGTCTGAATAAGTGTCCGAGTGTTTAAATGCTAATGCAAGAGAAATGGCAAATAAACACCATAATTAAATATCTGCCACCATGCAAGACGATCGGAATAAGTGTCCGAGTGTTTAAACCCTAATGCATGAGAAATGGCAAGTAAACACCATAATTACATATCCGCCATCATGCATGGGGGTCCAAATAAGTGTCCAAGTATTTAAACCCTAATGCATGAGAAATGGCAAATAAACACCATAATTAAATATCTGCCATCATGCAAGAGGGTCCGAATACGTGTCCGTGTGTTTAAGCCCTAAGGCATGAAAAATGGCAAGTAAACAACATAATTACATATCTGCCATCTGGCAAGAGGGTCCGAATAAGTGTCCGAGTGTTTAAACCCTAATGCATGAGAAATGGCGATTAAACACCATAGTTACATATTTGCCATCATGCAAGAGGGTCCGAATAAGTGTCCGAGTGATTCAACCCTAATGCATGAGAAATGGCAAGTAAACACCATAATTACATATCTGGCTTCATGTAAGAGGGTCCGAATAAGTGTCCAAGAATTTAAACCCTAATGCATGAGAAATGGCAAATAAACACCATAATTACATATATGCCAACATGCAAGAGGGTCCGAATAAGTGTCCGAGTTTTTAAACCCTAATGCATGAGAAATGGCAAATAAACACCATAATTACATATCTACAATCATGCAAGAGGGTCCGAATCAGTGTCCGAGTGTTCAAACCGTAATGCATGCGAAATGGCAAGTAAACGCCATAATTACATATCTGCCATAATGCAAGAGGGTCCGAATAAGTGTCCGAGTGTTAAAGCCCTAATGCAATAGAAATGGTGATTAAACACCATAATTACATATCTGTCATAATGCAAGAGGATCTTAATAAGTGTCTGAGTGTTTAATCCCTAATGCATGAGAAATGGTAAATAAACACCATAATTACATATCTGCCATCATGCAAAAGGTTCCGAATACGTGTCCGAGTGTTTATGCCATAATGCATGGGAAATGGCAAGTAAACACCATAACTAGATATCTGCCATCATGCAAGAGGGTCCGAATAAGTGTCCGAGTGTTTAAACCGTAATACGTGGGAAATGGCAAATAAACACAAAAATTACATATCTGCCATCGTGCAAGAGGGTCCGAATAAGTGTCTGAGGGTTTAAACCCTAATGCATGAGAAATGGCAAATAAACACTATAATTACATATCTGCGATCATGCAAGAGGGTCAGAATAAGTGTCCGAGAGTTTAAACCCTAATGCATGAGAAATGACAAATAAACATCATAATTACATATCTGCCATCATGCAAGAGGGTCCGAATAAGTGTCCGAGTGTTTAAACCCTAATGAATGGCAAACAAACAGCATAATTACATATCTGCCATCATGCAAGAGGGTCCGAATAAGTGTACGATTGTTTAAGCTATAATGCATGAGAAATGGCAGGTAAACACCATAATTACATATCTGCCACTATGCAAGAGGGTTCGGATAAGTGTCCGAGTGTTTAAACCCTAATGCATCAGAAATGGCAAGTAAACACCATAATTACATATCTGCCATCATGCAGGAGGGTCCGAATAAGTGTCCAAGCGACTAAACCCTAATGCATGAGAAATAGGAAGTAAACACCATAATTACATATCTGCCATCACGCAAGAGGGTCCGAATAAGTGTCCGAGTGTTTAAACCCTAATGCATGACAAACGGCAAATACACACCATAATTACATATCTGTCATCATGCAAGTGGGTCCGAACAAGTGTCCGAGTGTTTAAACCCTAATGCATGTGAAATGGCAAGTAAACGACGTAATTACATATCGGTCATTATGCAAGAGGGTCCGAATAAGTGTCCGAGTGTTTAAACCCTAATGCATGAGAAATGGCAAATAAACACCATAATTACATATCTGCCATCATGCAAGAGGATCCGAATAAGTGTACTAGTGTTAAAGCCCTAATGCATGAGAAATGGTGATTAAACACCCTAATTACATATCTGCCATCGTGCAACAGGGTCCGGATAAGTTTCCGAGTATTTAAACCCTAATGCATGAGAAATGGCAACTAAACACCATAACTAGATATCTGCCATCATGCAAGAGGGTCCGAATAAGTGTCCAAGTGATTAAACCCTAATGCATGAGAAATAGCAAGTAAACACCATAATTACATATCTGCCATCATGCAAGAGGATCCGAATAAATGTCCGAGAGTTAAAGCCCTAATGCATGAGAAATGGCAAGTAAACACCATAATTACATATCTGCCATCACGTAAGTGGGTCTAAATAAGTGTCTGAGTGTTTAAAACCTAATGCATGAGAAATGGCAAATAAACACCCTAATCACATATCTGTCGTCATGCAAGGGGGTCGGAATAAGTGTCCGAGTGTTTAAGCTCTAATGCATGAGAAATGGCAAGTAAACACCATAATTACATATCTGCCATGATGGAAGAGGGTCTGAATAAGTGTCCGAGTATTTATACCCCAATGCATCAGCAATGGTGACTAAACACCATAATTACATATCTGCCACCATGCAAGAGGGTCCGAATAAGTGTCTAAGTGTTTAAACCGTAATGCATGAGAAATGATAAATAAACACCATAATTACGTATCTGCCATCACGTAAGCGGGTCTAAATAAGTGTCCGAGTGTCTAAACCTAATGCATGAGAAATGGCAAATAAACACCATAATTACATATCTGTCATCAAGCAAGGGGCCCGAATAAGTGTCCGAGTGTTTAAACCCTACTGCATGAGAAATGGGTAGTAAACACCATAATTACATGTCTGCCATCATGCAAGAGGGTCCGAATAAGTGTCCGAGAATTTAAACCCTAATGCATGAGAAATGGCAAATGAACACCATAATTACATATCTGCCATCATGCAAGAGGGTTCGAATAAGTGTCCGAGTGTTTAAATCGTAATGCATGAGAAACGGCAAGTAAACGCCATAATTACATATCTGCCATCATGCTAGAGGGTCCGAATAAGTGTCCGAGTGTTAAAGCCCTAATGCAATAGAAATGGTGATTAAACACCATAATTACATGTTTGCCATAATGCAAGTGGGTCTGAATAAGTTTCTGAGTGTTCAATCCCTATTGCATGAGAAATGATAAATAAACACCATAATTACATATCTGCCATCATGCAAGAGGTTCCGAACAAGTGTTCGAGGGTTTAAGCCCTAATGCATGGTAAATGGCAAGTAAACACCATAATTACATATCAGCCATCATGCAAGATGGTCCGAATAAATGTCCGAGTGTTTAAGCCGTAATGCATGGGAAATAGCAAATAAACACGATAATTACATATCTGCCATCATGCAAGAGGGTCCGAATAAGTGTCCGAGTGTTTAAACCGTCATGCATCAGAAATGGCAAGTAAAATCCGTAATTACATATCTGCCATCATGCATGAGGGTCCGAATAAGTGTCCGAGTGTTAAAGCCCTAATGCAATAGAAATGGCGATTAAACACCATAATTACATATCTGCCATAGTGCAAGAGGGTCTGAATCAGTTTCTGAGTGTTTAATCCCTAATGCGTGAGAAACGATAAATAAACACCACAATTAAATATCTGCCATCATGCAAGAGGTTCCGAGTGTTTAAGCCCTAATGCATGGTAAATGGCAAGTAACCACCATAAGTACATATCTGCCATCATGCAAGAGGGTCCGAATAAGTGTCCGAGTGTTTAAACCGTAATGCATGGGAAATGGCAAATAAACACGATAATTACATATCTGCCATCATGCAAGAGGGTCCGAATAAGTGTCCGAGAGTTTAAACCCGAATGCATGAGAAATGGCAAATAAACACTATAATTACATATCTGCCATCATGCAAGGGCATCCGAATAAGTGTCCGATTGTTCAAGCCCTAATGCATGAGAAATGGCAGGTAAAGAGCATAATTACATATCTGCCATCATGCAAGAGGGTCTGAATAAGTGTCTGAGTGTTTAAACCGGAATGCATCAGAAATGGCAAGTAAACGCCATATTTACATATCTGCCATCATGCAAGAGGGTCCGAATATGTGTCCGAGTGTTAAAGCCCTAGTGCAATAGAAATGGTGATTAAACACCACAATTACATATCTGCCATAATACAAGAGGGTCTGAATAAGTTTCTGAGTGTTTAATCCCTAATGCATGAGAAACGATAAATAAGCACCACAGTTACATATCTGCCATCATGCAAGAGGTTCCGAATAAGTGTCCGAGTGTTTAAGCCCTAATGCATGGTAAATGGCAAGTAAACATCATAACTACATATCTGCCATCATGCAAGAGGGTCTGAATAAGTGTCCGAGTGTTTAAACCCTAATGCAAGAGAAATGGCAAGCAAACACCATAATTACATATCTGCCATCATGCAAGAGGGTGCGATTAAGTGTCCGAGTGTTTAAACCCTAATGCATGAGAAATGGCAAGTAAACGCCATAATTACATATCTGCCATCATGCAAGAGGGTCGGAGTAAGTGACCGAGTGTTTAAACCCTGATGCACGAGAAATGGCGATTAAACACCTTAATTACAGATCTGCTATCATGCAAGATGGTCCGAATAAGTGTCCGACTGTTTAAGCCCTAATGCATGGTAAATGGCAAGTAAACACCATAACTACATATCTGCCATCATGCAAGAGGGTCCGAATAAGTGTCCGAGTGTTTAAACCGTAACGCATCAGAAATGGAAAATAAACACGACAATTACATATCTGCCATCATGCAAGATGGTCCGAATAAGTATTCGAGTGTTTAAACCCTAATGCTTGAGAAATGGCTAATAAACACTATAATTACATATCTGCCACCATGCAAGAGGGTCCGAATAAGTGTCCGAGTGTTTAAACCCTAATGCATGAGAAATGGCAAGTAAACACCACAATTACATATCTGCCATCATGCCGGAGGGTCGGAGTAAGTGACCGAGTGTTTAAACCCTAATGCACGAGAAATGGCGATTAACCACCATAATTACAGATCTACCATCATGCAAGATGGTCCGTATAAGTGTCTGAGTGTTTGAACCCTAATGTATGGGAATTGATAAATAAACGCCACAATTACATATCTGCCCTCATGCAAGAAGGTCTGAATAAGTGTCCTTGTATTTATACCCTAATGCAAGAGAAATGGCTAATAAACACCATAATTACATATCTCCCATCATGCAAGAGGGTCCGAATAAGTGTCCAAGTGATTAAACCCTAATGCATGAGAAATAGCAAGTAAACACCATAATTACATATCTGCCATCAAGCAAGAGGGTCCGAATAAGTGTCCGAGTGTTTAAAATGAGAAATGGTAAGTAAACACCATTTTTACATGTCTGCCATCTTGCAGGAGAATCCGAATAAGTATTCGAGTGTTCAAACCCTAATACCTGAGAAATGGGAAGTATACACCGTAATTACATATCTGCCATGATGCAGGAGAATCCAAATAAGCGTCCTTGTTTGAACCCTAATGCATGAGAAATGGAAAGTAAACACCATAATTGCATATCTACCATCTCGCAAGACGGTACGAATAAGTGTCTGAGTGTTCGAACCCTAATGCACGGGAAATGGTAAGTAAACACCATAATTACATACCTGCCATCATGCAAGAGAGTCCGAATAATTGCCCGATTGTTCGAACCCTAATCCATAAGGAATGGTAAGTAAACACCGTAATCACGTATCTGCCATCATACAGGAGAATCCGAATATGTATCCGAGTGTTAGGGCCCTAATGCATGAGATATGGTAAGCAAACACCATAACTACATATCTGCCATCATGCAGGAGAATCTGAATATGTGTCTGAGTGTTCGAACCCTAATGCATGAGAAATGGTAAGTAAATACCACAATTACAAATCTACCATCGTGTAGGAGAATTAGAATAGGTGCCCGAGTGGTTGAACCCTAATGCATGAGAAATGGTAAATAAACACCATTATTACATATCTGCCATCATGCAGAAGAATCCGAATAAGTGTCCGAGTGTTCGAACCCTAATGCATGAGAAATGGTATATAAACACCATAATTACATATCTACAATCATGCAAGAGGGTCCGAATAAGTGTTCGAGTATTCGAACCCAAATGCATGAGAAATGGTAAGTAAACACCATAATTACATATCTGCCATCATGCAAGAGGGTCCGAATAAGTGTCCGAGTGTTCGAACAGTAATGCATTGGAAATGGTAAGTAAACACCGTAATTACATATCTGCCATCATGCACTAGAATCCAAATAAGTGTCCGAGTGTTCGACCCTTAATGCATGAGAAACGGTAAATAAACACCGTAATTACATATCTGCCATCATGCAGAAGAATCTGAATAAATGTCCGAGTGTTCGAACCTGAATGCATGAGAAATGATAACTAAACACAATAATTACATATCTGTCATCACGCAGGAGAATCCGAATATGTGTCCGAGTGTTTGAACCCTAATGCATGGGAAATTGTAAGTAAACACCGTAATTACATATCTGCCATCATGCAAGATGGTCCGAATAAGTATCAGAGTGTTCGAACCCTAATGTTTGAGAAATGATAAGTAAACACCGTATTTACGCATCTGCCATCTTGTAGGAGAATCCGGAGAAGTGTCCGAGTGTTCGAACCTTAATGCATGAGAAACAGTAGGTAAATAACATAATTGCATACCTGGCATAATGTAAGAGAGTCCGAATAAGTTTTTGAGTGTTTGAACACTAGTGCATGAGAAATGGTAAGTAAACACCATAAGTGCATATCTGCCATCATGCAGGAGAATGCGAATTGGTGTCTGAGTGTTTGAACCCTAATACATGAGAAATGTTAAATAAACACCATAATTACATATCTGCCATCAAGCAGAAGAATCCAATTAAGTGTCCAAGTGTTTGAACCCAAATGCATGAGAAATGGTAAGTAAAAACCATAATTACATATCTGCCATCATGCAAGAGGTCCGAATAAGTGCCTGAGTGTTCGAAGCCAAATGTATGAGAAATGGTAAGTAAACACCGTAATTACATATCTGCCATCATGTCGGAGAATCCGAATAAGTGTCCGAGTGTTCGAACCCTAATGCATGAGAAATGGTAAATAAAAACTATAATTACATATCTGCCATCATGCAAGACGGTCCGAATAAGCGTCCGATTGTTCGAACCCTAACGCATGAGAAATGGTATGTAAACACCAAAATTACATATCTGCCATCACGCAGGGGAATCTAAATAAGCATCCGAGTGTTCGAAGCCTAATACATGAGAAATGGCAAGTGAACACCGTGATTACATATCTGCCATCATGCAGGAGAATCTGATTAAGTGTCCGAGTGTTCAAACCCTAATGCATGAGAAATGGTAAGTGAAATCCATAATTACATATTTGCCATCATGTAAGAGGTTCTGAATAAGTGTCCGCGTGTTTGAACCCTAATGTATGGGAAATGGAAGGTAAACACCAAAATTACATATCTACCATCGGACAAGAGAATCCGAATAAGTGTCCGAGTGTTGGAACCCTAATGCATGAGAAATGGTAAGTAAACACCGCAATTACATATCTGCCATCATGCATTAGAATCCGAATAAGTGTCCGAGGTTTCGTACCCTAATGCTTGAGAAATGGTAAATAAAATCATAATTACATATCTAACATCATGCAAGACGGTCCGAATAAGCGTCTGAGTGTTCGAATCCTAACGCATGAGAAATGGTATGCAAACACCATAATTACATATCTGCCATCATGTAAGGGAGTATCCGAGTGTTCGAACCCCAATACATAGGAAATGGTAAGTAAACACCGTAATTACATATCTGCCATGATTCAGGAGAATCCAAATAAGCGTCCTTGTTTGAACCCTAATGCATGAGAAATGGAAAGTAAACACCATAATTGCATATCTACCATCTCGCAAGACGGTACGAATAAGTGTCTGAGTGTTCGAACCCTAATGCACGGGAAATGGTAAGTAAACACCATAATTACATACCTGCCATCATGCAAGAGAGTCCGAATAATTGCCCGATTGTTCGAACCCTAATCCATAAGGAATGGTAAGTAAACACCGTAATCACGTATCTGCCATCATACAGGAGAATCCGAATATGTATCCGAGTGTTAGGGCCCTAATGCATGAGATATGGTAAGCAAACACCATAACTACATATCTGCCATCATGCAGGAGAATCTGAATATGTGTCTGAGTGTTCGAACCCTAATGCATGAGAAATGGTAAGTACACACCATAATTTCATATCTGCCATCATGCAGGAGAATCTGATTAAGCGTCCGAGTGTTCAAACCCTAATGCATGAGAAATGCTAAGTACACACCATAATTTCATATCTGCCATCATGCAGGAGAATCTGATTAAGCGTCCGAGTGTTCAAACCCTAATGCATGAGAAATGCTAAGTACACACCATAATTTCATATCTGCCATCATGCAGGAGAATCTGATTAAGCGTCCGAGTGTTCAAACCCTAATGCATGAGAAATGCTAAGTACACACCATAATTTCATATCTGCCATCATGCAGGAGAATCTGATTAAGCGTCCGAGTGTTCAAACCCTAATGCATGAGAAATGCTAAGTACACACCATAATTTCATATCTGCCATCATGCAGGAGAATCTGATTAAGCGTCCGAGTGTTCAAACCCTAATGCATGAGAAATGCTAAGTACACACCATAATTTCATATCTGCCATCATGCAGGAGAATCTGATTAAGCGTCCGAGTGTTCAAACCCTAATGCATGAGAAATGCTAAGTACACACCATAATTTCATATCTGCCATCATGCAGGAGAATCTGATTAAGCGTCCGAGTGTTCAAACCCTAATGCATGAGAAATGCTAAGTACACACCATAATTTCATATCTGCCATCATGCAGGAGAATCTGATTAAGCGTCCGAGTGTTCAAACCCTAATGCATGAGAAATGCTAAGTACACACCATAATTTCATATCTGCCATCATGCAGGAGAATCTGATTAAGCGTCCGAGTGTTCAAACCCTAATGCATGAGAAATGCTAAGTACACACCATAATTTCATATCTGCCATCATGCAGGAGAATCTGATTAAGCGTCCGAGTGTTCAAACCCTAATGCATGAGAAATGCTAAGTACACACCATAATTTCATATCTGCCATCATGCAGGAGAATCTGATTAAGCGTCCGAGTGTTCAAACCCTAATGCATGAGAAATGCTAAGTACACACCATAATTTCATATCTGCCATCATGCAGGAGAATCTGATTAAGCGTCCGAGTGTTCAAACCCTAATGCATGAGAAATGCTAAGTACACACCATAATTTCATATCTGCCATCATGCAGGAGAATCTGATTAAGCGTCCGAGTGTTCAAACCCTAATGCATGAGAAATGCTAAGTACACACCATAATTTCATATCTGCCATCATGCAGGAGAATCTGATTAAGCGTCCGAGTGTTCAAACCCTAATGCATGAGAAATGCTAAGTACACACCATAATTTCATATCTGCCATCATGCAGGAGAATCTGATTAAGCGTCCGAGTGTTCAAACCCTAATGCATGAGAAATGCTAAGTACACACCATAATTTCATATCTGCCATCATGCAGGAGAATCTGATTAAGCGTCCGAGTGTTCAAACCCTAATGCATGAGAAATGGTAGCTAAACACCATAATTACATATCTGCCAACATGTAGGACGATCCGAAAAAGTTTCCGAATTTCGAATCCTAATGCATGAGATACGGTAAGTAAACACCACAATTACATATCTGCCATTATGCAAAAGAGTCCGAATAAGTGTCCGAGTATTTGAACCCTAATGCATAGGAAATGGCAAGTAAACACCATAATTACATATCTGCCATCACA